>JACYFF010031958.1:110258335-110307857 GCA_017589665.1 Selenicereus undatus
TTTTTGGGGAGTTAAAGCTCATAAGTCTCTTATTACTCAAGGACCATATCAACCATAACTTAAACTAATCGTTGAAAGTTCAGAAATATGTTTTATACTCAAACACCTATGAACTTCAATTCAAACATCATTACATGTTCTCATATTCACCATACGATGCACAAACAAGGATACCAAGTATTGATTCAATCCCTCCTAATTATATATCGTATACATGCGTATGCCTGCAGGATCAAGTTTGTGCAAGTATACATTGTGTTTTGGCACCATATTGGAGCAAAAAGCTAGGCAAATCGAACTTGAGAGCTTACATGGTACATATAAGCCTTTGACGTACACTGAAAGTGAATGAAAATTACTACAACTGTTACGACGAATTAAATCTAAGTACTGTGTGCATGTATTGGCTTTAATTGTGTATGTAGGCTTCGCCCAGAGGTGGGGTTTTGGAGCTTCTAGTAGAGGAAGATAAACACAAGGTTCTCATTGCTGGCAAAGCTGTTACTGTCATGGAAGGCTCTCTTTTCGCTTGACCTACTGGTTTCAAGTCAATCATATTTGGACCTAATTAGCGTTATAGAGAGTATTGAATTGAAGACCAAATGTGTTAAGACAACAGTGATTATTGAGGTCCATACATTTGCAGAATGGTGTATACATAACGAGGTGTCTTTGATCGGTTTTTGTTTATGTTTGGTGGGTTTTACGTTAGTGTTCGTGCTATCCTGTTGTTTTTGTTTGTTGCCAAATTTGTATTTCAATCTTAGCCTTCTATGACTTATCAATAAACAAAAACCGAGATTTATAAACAAAGATTGTTTTATAACGGGATCGAAATCTTCATTGCTTTTTTTTTTTATCTATTTCTGATGTGTGTCATGTATGTATGTATGTTGTAAGGTGAATCAGGTGATCAAAATTTGAAGCTCCGTGGCTTGACAAAAGACTCGATCTCCCTTTTTACTGTATATTATTGCATACATGTCGGAGTTTAAATTAAAGTTGATTATAGATCGACCAGTTATATTATAAAGGGCATTAAGCATATTCATAAGTTTATGATCTTAATCACTCGGCCATTTATTATAATCTTATTTCAATTTACATCCATTGCCCAGTTTACTAAGGCGGGATTTTAATAAAAATCCAACACCTTTTATAAAAGTCGATCAATCGGTTTAGTGCAAGCTGATTTCAAAAGTTGAAAACTTTTACTGCTCTCAAGATTTGTACCTGAGTGCCTCGGATGGGGTAGGCAATTCGCCATTGTGCACATTGATGCTGATGAATTTGATCGAATTGGACTGGGGAAAAAAAAAAAAGAACTTAGGAATCCATATTAATTTTGATCAATTTGATCGAACAGGACAGTAAAATCATCAAATTTGTGTAATTTGCTTGATAATTGATAGCAAAAGCTGGAGCCGAACTTGAATTTCAAAAAGTTACCTGTTACTATTAATGCGCCGAAGGGGCGGACGTAAGGATGACAACGGGTCGGATTCGGATTGGATGTATAGACATTTCAATCTGATCCAATTAATGGATTTCAAAATTCGATCCAAATCCTACTCGGTCGGATCGGATGTTAAATCGGATTCGGGTTGATTTCGGATAAGATTAAATCCGGATATAATCGGATATAATCTGATTATATATTTTATTCAATATTTGCATAATTTTTTATTTTCAACCTTATTTTTGCTCACTTGTAAGTGTAATATTGAATACTTCTTTAATATCAAATAAATTTTATATTAAATATTTCAATGTGATAAAGTAAAAAAGTGTTGAAAAAAGATAATGCAAATTCACTTTAGAATCAAAGGGATAGACAGTAGTACAACAGCTGAAAGCAAAGGGAGAAAATATAACTTTAATTGACAAAGATGAGAGAGCGATAAAAAGATCGGAAGACAAGATGAAATTAGCTAAGAAAAAAGAGTGTACTGCACATAATGTGCGGACCTTATGAGAATTTTTTTAGGGTTACCATATTAGAATTTTTCTGTCTTCAAAAAAAGTTGAAATTATCAAAAAAAGATATCGGATCCGATGTTAATCAGATCGGATGGACTGTAACGCCCCCAAAATATGAATGACATGATTATTGATAATTGCAGAGAAAGACTCAGTAAACGAAGGCGCTACCGCCGTCCTGATAAGGATAAGGCTCACTGAAACCATCTAGTCTTGTAACTCGCTTACAATCACAAAATCTAGTAAACTGAAACACTTCAAGACCGAAGTTCATAATAGTTTAACCATACCATGTACTAACTCACATTCCATACCACACAAGTACTTGACCCTAAGGTCGGTTCCAATATTCATGCTATGTTGAATCCACTGTGAGCATATGATGACATTCAAAAAGGCATGCTAAAAGGAGGAATATGTGATACTTCATCACCTAAAATGAAAAACATGAAAACAATTTGAAAACATGAGCAAAAACTCAGTACATACATCCCTGTATTTGTAAAATGACCATAGAAACACTGGCGATGGGTACCCGTCTTTGCAATTCATTTAGTTGGCAATAAAAATGAAAATGAAAGTAATATGAAATTGAATTGCTCATTATTATCTGGATGTGAACCCCTTGCACTGATATGATCTATACATAGGTGTACACCTGTCAATCCGATCAAGAGTTGGCCTGAAGCCGCTCGGGTAAATGATGGGCTGATGCTCTATAGATGATAACTGACGGGGTCACAAGTTAAATGACAAATCAATGTATAAACTAATTCATTGATAAACTGATTCATTGATAAACATGATTTGCTTTCTGAAGATACAGACAATGGACGTACCTTGAGTTTTTAAAACAAAATATTATCTAACTTGATACAAGTTAGCTGTTTCATAAATGTCATATGACTTGAGACATATGTTCTGACTTGATAACACTTATGCATAACGGGGAACGATAACTAGGCCTCAACTCTGTTTCATAAATGTCATTGAAAGTATGTGTAGTTAGTAAATGATCCTTATTCGCACAATTGAGTAAGTAAAAGTATGCGTAACAGAAATTGAGTAATTAAATGGTATACATAACTCGTGTATTTCAATATAACTTCAAAACTGAATTGATGAAAGTAAAATAGTCCACAATGAGATAAATGGTATCACAGAGGAAAAAGGCTTTGATGGCGATAATTGAGAGAATGGTTACGGTATTTTATGAAATAAGTTGCTGATACAAGTTTAAGGCTCGCTGATGTATAGCTTGGTTCAAGATAACATCGAGTACACTAGACTGGCTTGATAAATACATTTGATACAATATGAATTGAGTAAGTAATAGAGGTCTGAGGCCAAGAGAGGTATATCTTGGTTCAATGGCACAAACTGCAATAACTTAGTCTGATAAGTTACAACATCCCACCTCTCATATTTCATTCATAAATCCATTAGATAAAGAATTCCACCTCAAATGGGTCATTGAACTCATTAGAAGCTATTAAGCTCACCAAGCATGATATTTTCTTTGTAAAATCCATAACTGAATCAAAGCCCAAAACAAGCTAAAAGCTTCATAAAAGTCCATGAATATTTATTTCCGCCTATAAATAACTTGGTCCAAAATACACAAAATGAGTGTATGATCAATCTCACTTGATTTTTTTTAATTGCTCTTTATACAGTTACTCAAAATACTTCCAAAAATCACCAAACTCAAAATACTCAGCCAAATTTCATGAGATCTTACAGAAAATTCATAAATAATATGAAAATTCTACCATAAATGTTTCAGAATTTTCCTCCAAGTATACACTACACAGAAATTATAATAACAACCTGATTTACATCCAAGCAGGTCAGTTCATTTCAAAAATTCATAACTTTCATTATAGAACTCAAATGGATACATAAAACCTCAATATGAAAAGATTAGGAAGTCTCCAAAAACTTTCATTTACTACTCAAAACATGATTCCCACAATAAGATTCCTAAAATGGGACTAAAACACAAGTGTATCAGTTTTGATCTCATTCTGCGCAGTTTTGGTAAAATGACCATAACTTTTTTCACAAACCTCGGATTAAGGAGATTCAAGAGGAATTTGAAAGATAACACACTGAACTATCTACCCACCAAAAATCATAATTTTTTTCTGGACCATTCATTACCAGTTTAATCCTAAAGTTAGCTATAATTTCCTGAAATTTTAGCCCTTCACTGATTTAACTTCCTCTTTCTTTTTCACATGAAACTCACTTGAAATCATTGTAAATCACCACAATCAGATACAAAATATCATTTAAGGTCTCATATATATATCCAAACTCTAAACAACTTCATTAATACATAACTACTAAATTCGTATCCAAAACATGACAGATTTTTTCAAAATTCCATAACTCACTTATTACACGTCCAAAATTCATGAAATTTTTCCAGAAAATCCCAAATAATGTATATAACCTACAGTAAAAATTTCAGAATTTTTGGACAATCCTGTGATTTCCAGAATTTTCAACAGTAGCATTTAAACAAATGCAAAATCATGAAAACCATGCTCTTGATCAAATACCCATAACTCCAAACATCTCCAAACTCAATAAAAATTTCACAATAACTATCAATTTGATCATCCAAACATAACCCATAAAGAAAACAACCATAAAACTCAAGATAAAACAAGTTAGGGTTTGGGATATACCTCACTTTAAGCTTGAATTAGTGAGATGAGGAGGCTGTTTTGAGTGATTTGAGGGGTTGGACTTGATAGCTAGTAACAAGGGCAACTCGGGACAGTTGGGAGGTGGTCGAAAAAGTGGTCGGAACCACCAAAATGGGTGGCACAAAGGGGCAGTTGCTGCTGCCCCTGTTCTACTGTGAGGAGAGAGAAAAAATGGGGGGATGGGTTTGTGTATTTGGGCTGATTATTTGTGTTTATAAATTAGCTACATGTGGCTGAAAATTATCCATCCAAAAATTAGCTTTTTACTAATTAAAATTAGGTGCTAAAATGAGCAATTAGCGAAATAACAAAAGTTAGTAAGGTTTTGGGCTTTTGTTTTGGGTCCAAAAAGCTAAATTGAGGCTTGAAAAATTATTTGGAGTGTTGAACAAAAATAGAAAATTTGTATTGCTCGGAATTAAATTTTAGCGAAGATAAGAAAATAATTAATCACTAATTTATACTCACCGATGCCTAATATCGATTCACCCGATATTTAATCAATCAATGAACCTTGAGTTGCAAAGTGGTACCCAAAATGAAATATCTCCCAACCGGGATGATTAAATATGATAAATGAAGGTGGAAATTTTAAATAACATGATGGAACTCATTAAATAAATAAATAGAGCGTAATTGAATTTAGTGAATATGATTTGGTTAAACAAATAATCATGAGTGATTAAGTCAATAAACATGATAAAGTCAATGAATAAACATGATTAATGAAATAAATAAAGATGATTTAAATAAATAAAGATGAATTAAATAAATAAATATGAGTTAGGGTTGGGTTATTACATGGACTCTCTTCCAAATCCGTTCGGATCGGAGATGGATTCAGATTATTTTTATCGGATCCGAATCAGATGATTTTTTATCAAATTCAAATCAGATAATTTTGTCTTGGATCAAATCGGATTTGCATCGAATTCGGACTATACTGTCATTCCTAGGTGAACGACACCACTCTTTTTCTCAATTAGTAGTAGGGTAATTAAAATGCAAGATAATATCAGAAGGTACATATCTAATAACAGTTAAAATGTAAATATATAGCTTGTGAAGTAAAAAAATAGACATCTAAATCACATCATAGCAGCCGACAATTAAGAATTTCTAGAAAATTACTATTGTCATTTCAATCAGCTATTTGTATTGCCACTTTAGAATAGCTTATTAGATTTGTCACGTCATTGTTGTTTGAGTACAGTTCTACTAAAGTCATCGGATAGAACTCCAGACAACCACAACACACCTAAATAATTTAGTGGCCTAGAACTAGGGATTTTGACTTCCCAAACAAACCTATTATTTATGCTAGAATCATCGAGTTCTAACACTTTTACTATCTTCTCCATACATAAAACATTGAAAATTTGAATCTTGACTGGCCATTTCCTCTCACGTTTACCCCTCAATTTCTACAGGCATTTTTAGGAGGAGGAGAATGGCCATGTTTGGCAAACAGTTTTTTGAAAAGTTTTTTGATCAAAAATAGTTTTTTTTTTTGATCAAAATTAGCTTTTTGATCAAGTAAAAAAGCTAATTTGGATATTTGGTAAAAGAACTTCTTAAAAGAGTTTTTTGGGTCCAAAAAGTTAATTTGAAAAAACTAATTCTATGAGCTTTTTGGAAGAGCTTTTTGAAGAATTAGCTTTTTGTCTCACAACTTTGTCAGAAACAGCTAATTTTACCAAACAGTTTTTCAACAAACAGCTAATTCAAACAGTTAATACAAACAGATAACTCGAACAGCTAACAGCTAATACAAACAGCTATCAGCTATTTGCCAAACAGGGCCAATACCTTACACAAAAAAGAATGGACAAAAAAAAAGACATCATGTATTACGTAAACTAGAGGATCTAGGATACATTAACCAACCGTTTGGGACATACAATGATACAATTCAAGCATTAATTGGTTTATTAAGGTTCATTGTCTCGAGAATATTCATGTCAACCGAGGGTAGGTAATGAGTTTGATATCTATCGAGTCAAATAGGTTGACTCGTTTAAAATAAGATTTATAAAGGGTCGGATCAACTGTGGGTCAGTCCATTAAAACATATTAATGAGTTGAGTTGAGTTGGGTTGGGGTGGGTTGGGGTCATTAATTGATAACCTATTTAATGATCTTGGTAATTTTTTTTTCTACTTGCAATACTAATTTATATACTATAATTAGTTATATTTACTACCAATACTTTTGTACGTAATAATAATAATTATTATATAGAGTATTTTTCAATACCTACTTGCAATACTAACACTTTTATACGTAAAACTTTTAATTTCTATCCCTACTTGCAATACTAGCACTTTTATACGTAACAACACTTCAAAAAGTTACCTGTCACCTACTTACAATACTAATTTATATACTATAATTAGTTAAACTTAATACCAATATTATACGTAACAACAGTTATTAATTATATGCTATAATTAGTTACACTTAGTACCAACACGTTTATATGTAACAACACTTTTATACATAACAATAATTATCATATAGAGGTTTTTTTATGCCTACTTGCAATACTAATTTACATACTATAATTAGTTTTTTTTTATATAGATTATTTTTATTATACAAAGTCTAAGGCCCTGTTCGGCAAAATTAGTTGTTTAGATAGCGGATAGTTATTTAGATCGATAATGGATTGGATATCAGCTCTAATTTAGTTATTTAGCGGATACAGAGTTTTTTTTTTATATAGAGCTTTTATACAAAGTTTTTTTTATTATACATTATATTACATAACACTAAAAATTGATTGATTAATTTATTGACTTTTATAAAAAAAATCAAAATATAAATACTACTCAAAATATTATTGTTGAACATAACCTAATTCTCAAATAATTTAGGCAAGCGACTACGTCACGTTAGGTGTCACCATTCTCAAATAATTTAGACAGAAGTAACACGGCAGAGCTGAGGCAAGCGACTACGTCACGTTAGGTATTACAATGCTATATATACCCCACATCCGATTTCATTGCGATTCAGCCACTCTCGCCTCATTAGTTACTAAGGTTACTGTCTCTTGTAGCATTAATTTTGCCTCCTTCAGTTCATTCACAACACCAATGGCACCATCATCGTATGAGAATGAACACCCACAAAAGGCGTTTGGATGGGCTGCTAGGGACCCTTCCGGAATTATGTCCCCCTTCAACTTCTCTAGAAGGCATGTAACTCGTATAACTCACTCAACTCTAACTCAAGCAATATTAGAATCAGATCCGTACATTTTTCATCTAGGAGGTTTTAGATTTAAACCTAGTCATATTAGAGTTGACATTCTTCGATAAAGAGATCATTCAGTTATTTATTTTTCCTAATAAGTACTTAATTAATAACTGTATCGCATAAATTTTGTGTCTATTATATATATATTTTTGCTTCGGGATGCAGGGCAACGGGAGAGAAAGATGTGACATTCAAAGTGTTGTATTGTGGGATATGTCACTCCGATCTTCACTTCATCAAGAATGAATGGGGCAACGCCAAATATCCTGCTGTTCCTGGGTACGTACGTACGTAATCTACTACTTTTTTGTTTGCTCATTATTGTTCTTGAACTGAATGCTAAATGGCCTTTTTGCATGCCTAGCTAGCTTGTTCACGTAAACAAACTTCGTATATGAAGTGCATAGGAATAGTTTTTGTTAATCTTAGGCCCTGCTCTTTTCGTGGGTCAATTATAAAATACCAACTTTAACCTACTTCAATCCATTTCAACCTACTTCGACTCACTTCAATCCACTTTCACTATTTTAACCAAGTTCAATTTATCACATAAAAAAATTCAACCTACTTCAGCCCACCTCAATCCACTTCAACCTACTTCAACCCACTTCACCTTTTTACCCACCGCAATTTATCTACGAAAAGAATAGGCCCTTAATGACATGTTTGATATCCATACGAACCGGCTAATAATCCATTTGTCAACCCTAGGAAGATCATTTTGTCAAATTCGTCACTTTAAAGGAAGAAAGAGTATTTCAAAGAGAACCATCTAATTTGTTAGGCGTTTTCCAATGTATACCTAACATAATAGTTACTCAATTTACTAATCAACCGTAGAAATGAAGAAATTCTAGCTATTGAAGTTTATCATATATAGGAGTCAGCAAGATGGATGGAGAAAATTATCTTGCTTTGGGAATTATGTGCACAATGGTAGGATGCATGGTTAGTGAGGTGGTTCCCACTGAGATATGTACTAGACAATATAGCGAAGACATGATATGTTAATACACAGGCATGAGATAGTAGGGGAGGTGACTGAAGTAGGAAGCAAGGTGCAAAAGTTCAAAGTTGGTGACAAAGTTGGGGTTGGATGCGCGGTCGGATCCTGCCGTTCCTGTGAAAATTGCAACAAGAATCTTGAGAACTACTGCCCTAAGATGATATTAACCTATGGCACCACCTATTATGACGGCACCATAACATTTGGTGGTTACTCAAACATCATGGTGGTCGATGAGCACTTTGCTGTTGGCATTCCTAATAACGTGCCACTCGATGCCACTGCCCCTCTTCTTTGTGCAGGGATCACAGTTTATAGCCCCTTGAAGTACTTTGAGCTCGATAAACCCGGACTTCATATTGGGGTTGTTGGTCTTGGTGGTCTAGGCCATATGGCTGTGAAATTCGCCAAGGCTTTTGGGGCTAAGGTCACAGTTATTACTACCTCGCCTAATAAGAAGGATGAAGCTATCAAGCGTCTTGGTGCTGATTCCTTTCTGGTCAGCCGTGATCCTGAGAAGATGCAGGTGACTAACTCTCATTGCATATTTTGCAAACTGATAAAATTGGCCTGTATCTAATTATCTATATATAACATGGCAAAAGATAACTTGATTGGTATTTTGCCTTGTATAGGCTGCAACAGGTACAATGGATGGCATAATTGATACCGTATCTGCTGTGCATCCTCTATTACCACTAATTGATCTGTTGAAATCTCATGGGAAGTTAGTGATGGTTGGTGCTCCAGACAGACCTCTTGAGCTCCCAGCTTTCCCCTTGCTTATGGGTAATCAACTTTTTCATACCATGCTTGTAAAAATAATTAAGACTGTTTACCTCTAAATCTTCTTAGACCTCGCTAAAGCGGGATCCACATTGAGTGTTGTTCATACCGTGCTCATCAATTAAATGTGCACGAATAAAGTCTGTCTAGGAGGCTAATACGACTATGAATATGCATAGGGAGGAAGATAGTGGCCGGAAGCTGCATCGGAGGCATGAAGGAGACACAAGAGATGATCGATTTTGCAGCCAAGCATGGCATTAAATCCGATATTGAGGTCATTCCAATGGATTATATCAACACTGCCATGGAGCGTTTGGTCAAGGCAGATGTTCGATACCGTTTTGTGATCGACATTGCCAACTCTCTTCAGGGCAAAACTTCATAAGTTTGGTTCCTTTTTCTGTGTGGAGGGCTCAACTAGGCATTTTATGATCATATTACTTTTACTGGGTGATGTCAAAATCAAGATGTATCCATTTCATGTTATTGGAAAAGTAGTAGTTAGTTTGTCATGTCTCTTTCATGCATGAGAAAGTCATACATGATTGTCTATTGTGTGAGTGAGGTTTTCATTTTAAACTAAACACAATATGTTTTAATTAACCTGTGGGTATTTTTTCAAATTTTTGTCTCATCGTTGCCAATTTATATACAATTATACTTTGATAAACTGACATCAATTACGCACAATTGTGATTTTTTAACTGTAAAATCAAACCTGATCAACTAAAGTCGTTAAATTCAAAAAAGTTGCTTTAAAAAAAATAATTCAAGGAAACAAATCTTTGGCAATTGTACAATTAGGTTTATTAGACTCAACCATTATTTTGTGCATCAGGATCCAATGGACTCGGCATATTACCGACCGTGGGAAAGGGGGGGGGGTTGGGCGAAAAAACCAAAAAAGCATAGGGGCCATCATTTTTGTGAGAGCCGGGTGCATTGCACTCGAGCGTACGATATAATTTGAATATTAGGCTTGATTTTCAACACAACTACGTGCCTACTCCCTGGCTATGTTAATTACGTAAATTTTTGAATGTTTATTAAAAGAAATATATGTCACACATTTTAAAAAAAGGTTCTACTAAGTAAAATGTAGTTTAGACAGCATGATAAACTAAGAAAGAAATTTGACAAAATGATACTTGGTACTCCAACAACAACAACAACAACAAACTCCCATGTAGGTCCCGCTTTCGCGGGGTCTAGGGAGATCCAGCTGTAGGCAACCTTACCTCTACCGGTATTTCTACCCATAGAGAGGTTGATTCCAAAAGACCCACAAAATAGTTTTGTGAAAAAGGTTTGAAAGGAAAACGATTGTGGAAACCACTTACCGAGTAAGAGAAAGATAGAGAGGATGAGAAAAGGTTCCGAAAGGCAATTAAAGAGGGATTAAATACATAGCAAATAAATAGGAAGCGGAGCGGAGACATACCTCATCAAAGCCAGGGGCGCTTGGTGCCGTCTCCTCCCTGAAAAGCACGACCTGCGGACAAGCAAACCAAAACCCGACCCACCCCACCTAAGCTACAGCCTGACCCCTACAATCAGAAACCTTAATCCTATCCCGCCACAGCCTCCTATCCTGAGCCATGTCCTCCGTGAGACCAACAACTCTCAGGTCCTCTCTAACCACTTGTTCTAGACTCTTCTTCGGTCTACCCCTCCCTCTTTTACCACCGGGGGGGTTGATTCTCTCACACCTCCTCACTGGAGCGGCCGCACTTCTCCTCTTGACGTGGCCGAACCATCTGAGCCTTGATTCCCGCATCTTCTCCTCTATCGGAGCCACTTCCGCTAAGCCCCCAAACACTTCATTCCTGATCCTGTCCAATCTCGTTGAGCCACACATCCACCTGACCATTCTCATCTTAGCTACCATCAGCCTTTGGATCTGCGTCTTTTTTACAGGTCAACACTCCGATCCATAGAGAACAGCCGGTCTGACTACAGTCCGATAGACTTTGCCTTTCAAACCTATGGGCACTCTCTTGTCGCACAGCACCCCTGACGCTGCCTTCCACTTTTGCCATCCCACTCTAATCCGCTGACTGATGTCCTCGTTAATGTCCCCATTCTGCTGGATGATCGAGCCCAGATACTTGAATTTGTCAACCTTTGGTATTGCCCTCCCATCCATAACGACATCTCCCCCCTCTACTATCCTCCCGCTGAAACAGCAGTGAAGGTATTCCGTTTTCGACCTACTCAACCTAAAACCCCTAGCCTCCAGTGTGCGCCTCCAACTTTCCAACTTGTCATTCACCCCCTGCCTGGTGACATCGATAAGAACGATGTCATCTGCAAATAACATGCACCAAGGCACCTCGTCCTGTATACTTCTAGTGAGTTTGTCCAAAACTAATGTGAAAAGAAACGGGCTCAAAGCGGATCCCTGGTGCAGGCCCAGAGTAACAGCAAAGTCATTCGAGACCCTGCCCGGGGTCCTAACCCTCGTCCGCCCTCCCTCGTACATGTCCTTGATAACACGGATATACTCGGGCGACACCCTTTTCTCTTCCAAACACCTCCACAATACCTCCCTTGGCACTCTATCATAGGCTTTCTCCAGGTCAATGAACACCATATGCAGATCCACCTTTTTGTCCCTGAACGCGCCCATGAGCCCTCTGAGGAGGTAGATCGCTTCAATGGTCGCTCTGCCTGGCATGAAACCAAATTGGTTTTCTGAAATCTCTACTTCCCCTCACAGCTTTCTCTCAATCACCCTCTCTCACAGTTTCATAGTGTGACTGAGCAGCTTTATGCCCCTAAAGTTATTACAATCTTGGATATCCCCTTTGTTTTTGTACAGTTGGATGATTGTACTGATCCTCCACTCTCTGGGCATCTTGGCGGTCCGAAAAATGATATTGAAAAGTTCTGTGAGCCATTTTAGCCCCACTTCCCCCAGTAACTTCCAAACTTCCACTGGAATCTGGTCCGGGCCCACTGCCTTCCCCTTCGCCATCTTCTTTAAGGCCTCCCTAATCTCCTCCTTTGAGATCATAACGCCCGCACGTTGATCGCTACACTCTCCGGCCCGACTACTGACTTCTCCCCCCCCCTTCCCCATTGAGGAGTTTAGCAAAGAACCTTTGCCATCTCTCCTTGATTTCAGCATCCTCCGTCAACACCTTACCCTCTTCGTCCTTGATACACCTTACCACCCCCAAATCCCTAGTCTTCCTCTCCCTTGCTCTCGCCAGTTTAAAAACCTCCTTCTCCCCTTCCTTCGTCCCCAATCTATGGTACAGTCTATCAAACGCCTGACTCTTTGCTATTGCCACTGCCCTTCTGGCAACTTTCTTGGCCGCCTTGTATCCAATCTTCTTATGCGCCCTCTCGTCCTCCGAGCTGCTGTTCATGAGCTCCGCGTAAGCCTCTTTTTTTGCCTTAACTTTCTCCTTTACCTCTTCGTTCCACCACCAGGTGCCTTCCATCCTTTTACCGCCTCCCCTTGACAGACCTAAGGTTTCCTTAGCCGCCCTACGGATGCAATCCGCCATAACATCCCACATCGAGTCGGCGTCTTCAGCCCTCCTCCAAGCTCTCTCCTCAACTATTCTTTCTGCTATTAACCCCGCCTTCTCCTTTGTGAGGGTCCACCACTTAATTCTAGGTTCTTCAGCTCTCCTCTTCGACCTCTTGGGATACTTGAACTCTGCATCTAAAACCAGCAGCCTGTGTTGGGTTCCCAGCAACTCGCCGGGGATCACTTTACAGTCCTTGCACGATCTCCGAGTCTCCTTCCTCGTTAGGAAGTAGTCAATCTGAGTCTTGCAGGGAATGTTCTTGAAGGTCACTATGTGGTCCTCCTTCTTCTTGAAGAAGGAGTTGGCAACCCACAAATCAAAGGCCACCGCAAAGTCCAACACAGAAACCCCTCCCGCATTTCTCTCACCGAAACCGAAACCCCCGTGGACTCCATCATAACCTGCTGCCTCCGCGCCTATATGCCCGTTAAAGTCCCCTCCTATGAACAGTTTCTCACTCTGGGGTACCCCCTGAGCGACCTCGTCTAGATCCTCCCAGAAGAGCTTCTTAGTTTCCTCCGGCAGGCCTACCTGGGGCGCATACACGCTCACCACGTTCACAAAAACTGAACCCACCAAAACTTTAATTGCCATAATCCGGTCGCTCTTACGCCTCACTTCGACCACCTGGTCCGCCAAATCCTTCGCGACCAGGATGCCAACTCCATTCTTCGCCTTGGTTGACCCCGAGTACCACAGCTTGAACCCATCGATCTCTCTAACTTTCGCCCCAACCCACTTCGTCTCCTGGACACACGCTATATCAATCTTACGCCTACGCAGAGCCTTAACTAATTCTATCGACTTACCCGTGAGGGTCCCAATGTTCCAGGATGCAAAACACACCTTCCGCAACCCTAACCCCCTCCTAACCCCAGAGCTCCCTGGAGGACAGGCTGAACCGGCTACATGGCCCGCCACAGACGCGGACGACTACAAGGCCACGAACACCCTAAAGGGCTACCAACTATAAGACACCCGAAAAAGCTGGTCAACTACCCTCCAACCACCAGAAAAGAAATAAAAACAGCAAGACTACTTGGTAAAAAAGACTAAGATACAGGGTAAAAAGGGAGCAAAATCTAAAAAAGCCTAACTAACTAAGGTTAAACAAGACTACAACCCGCTAACGGCAACTACAACTATAACAAAACTTTAACAAACTATAACAGGCTAAAAACAGCTAGCGGCAACTGCAACTATAACAAATAGCGAACTTTAACCCACTACACACCAGCTAATGACAACTACAAACTTAAACAAAAAGCTTTACAAACTATAACAGACTACAACCCGCTACCGACCACTGCCAACTAAAATCAGCCAACACTCCAAACGCCAGGGCAGCCCTAATAGAGGCTAACAACAACGAACCACGAACTACTCACGGCCAAAGGGGGCTAACACCCTAAAGGCGCACAAGAAGAATGTCAAAAAAAGGGAGTAATCGGCAGCACTGAAGCAACACAGAGACAACACGCAGCAAAACAGAGAAGCAACAAAAGCAACCCAGCGACAACACACAACAACACAAGTGATAAGGGAGCAACACCAAAGCAACCGAAGCAAGGAACAACCAGGCAGCGACAAAAGCAATAGAAGCAAAGGAGGTGGAAGCAATACCAAAGCAACCCAAAGCGAAACAGAGGGAAGTGATACGGGAAACCTCAGCCGACCACCGCGCACAACGGTCGACCACCGAGCACCGAGCACTGCGCAAAACCCAAGGAGGTGGAAGCCTCGGCTGACCACCGAGCACCCGAAGCAGCAAAGCAACCAGAACTGATACAGGAAGCAGCAGGGGAAACCAGGCCGCAGAAGCCACACCGGCAACACCGGCAGCAACGGTAACAGAAACAGCAAAAGCCGTACCAGAAGCCACCCAGATAGCTAGAGTGAGCAGCACAAGCAGCAAGAGGATTGGAAGCAACAAATACAGAACAAGAAAAGAGGATTGGTACTCCAAGTAAGAAAATATAATGAAGGATATATCAATTTTTCCTCTTGGCTGAATTACAAAATCGAAAAAGAAAATAAACTTATTAGAGAGATTAATTCTTTAATTTGTTGTACTAGTGAGCTTCTTGTATTTGGGACACTCTTGCTCATATATAAAAAAGGATAAGAAGACATGAGAAAAATAGTCAAAGTAAAAATAAAAATTAAAAGGAATTTGATCTTACGAAAGCTATCTACAAACTTATTTAATAAGATTGTGACAGTGATGAATCTAGAAATTAAATTAAGCAGAGTTGGGATTTAAAAACACACATAATTTAGAATTTTAAAATAAACAATAGCCATAAAAATAAAATTATAAAACTAATACAATCACGCCAATTCTTCAATTTATGGTAGCCGACTAGATGTGCGGCCACCGACCGCGAGCGGTGGTAGCCGACTAGATGTGGGCTTTTCTTTCTATGGGGGGAAATCGAGAATGAGGCGCGAGCCGATTTGTGGCCGCTACGGTCTGATTCAAAAACTTGGGATTTGAGTGAAAAAGCTGGAAGTAATACACATGCAGTGATTTCGTGCACCCGTCCAACTGGTGGGCCAACTTCTTTCCCATGAACTGAGGTGGGTCAAGAGGGGTCACTTGACCCCATGTGACCCTACTGTCTTCGCCTATTGCTTGTGTACCATATATGAATCTGTGTTGAGGACAGTGCCCACGTGTTTTTCATTCTTGGCTCTACAGTGAGTAACAAATAGTATTAATGACTGATGGATGCAAAATTTAAGAGCATTTTCGATGAGTCGTATTTTTGGCTCACTAATGGGGTGTATTTTTATTATATTAGCTTGTGATATAATTTTTTAGCTCATATTTCTTACTGTTTTTAATGAAAAATTTATCACTTTGACTTATTAAATAAAATAATATTCATAAATTCAGTCTACAATACATAACATTATTTTTAAAATTTAAAAAAAGAAAAATTAATTAAATACATTAAAAAAAACAAAACAAGTGGAAGCCGGGAGCCTCCTCATGCAAATGGGTCTCCTCATGAGATACGGGTCTTGAGGCATCCATTCGAGTTGCTTCCCTCCCTCACTTTCCTTCTCTCTCCTCAATTTTGCCTTGCGAGCAGGACACTGCACATGCACTAATCTTTAATTTTGCTATCTGTTTTTCTTGGATTTTAATTTTAATGCCAACAACTCTGTTGAACCTAGCTAGCCTAAGTACGTGACCTTTTTGTTTTCTTCTTCTTTCTCAAATGAAATTTGGTCCATCCTGTATAATTATTTGTTTCGTATGTGCTTCAAAAAGATATATATTTCTTTTGTGGGGGTAAATTGACCTAAATTTGTTTTTTTATTTTATTTTATGATACTTTCAGTATTTCATTAAGTGAGACAAATTGAGAAATATAAGGAAAAAGAAAAAAATATGATATAATAGTGTATTAGTTGATGAATAAATATAGAAGTGAGTACATCAAAAAACAAGGAAGCTTATGTACGTACTTAAATTGGTATTGCCCAATATTTTTCTCAATTAATTTTGTCCTCCTTAAATTGGTACTTCATAATATATAATAGTGCATATTGTTAATAATTTATTTATTCACTTTAACTGTAATGGGATGCAAACACAATTGACAACGGATCATGCCGATTCAATACAAGTTTGACGGTCAATCAATCTAAATTAGTTCTGCAAGTTAACTTGTTGAATTACTCTGATCTATTGATCTGATTGATGATCAAATTGGTTCTCTTCACACGGAAAAAGAAAGGTTTTGCTTTTATCTATTTTTCTTATCCATACGTTAATTTTTTAGTACTAATTAATTAATATAAATAAGATAATACAAGTATCTAATAAAGTAGTTAGTTTATAGTAGTCAGTGGCGGAGTTATATGGGAGGTAAGGGTGTCTATGGACACCACTAATTTAAAAAAAATTGTTTAAAATGTACATCAATATTATGAGTAAACACCCCTAAAATAAATTTAAAAAAATAATAAATTATCAAATATTTATAGGTGGACACTCCTAATTTAAAACTTTAGATCTTTCACTGGTGTTAGTAGTAATTCATTAAACAAAAGATGGCAAAAATTAGGTAAGAAGGAGGAAAAATCTTATTACTAGTTCGGTGTCAGCTTTTCAACGTGAGGCAAACTTGTGTGGCTAGAAAGACACACCAACTAAGTCCCTGTTTTCGATTCCATCTCTTTTACCTTTCCCTTTCTATATAAGTCCCTCTCCATCGCTCATTCATCCTCAATTCTTACTTAGAATTAAAAAGAAGGGGGCTTTGAAAGTAGAAAATGGCAAAATCACCAGAAAATGAGCACCCAAGAAAGGCCTTTGGATGGGCTGCCAGGGACTCCTCTGGCATTCTCTCTCCTTTCAACTTCTCCAGAAGGTAATGCATATGCATCTAACTTAATTAAATTTTGGGATTTTCTTAATGTGGAATTTTCTTCGATTTTATTAATTAAAAATTACAATTTTCAAGCTAATTATGAAATTAAGATTTTGGATAATGAGGGTAATATTACTGCTAATGCTACTACTGCTGCTGCAGAGCAACAGGAGAGAAGGATGTGAGTTTTAAAGTGTTGTATTGTGGGATATGTCACTCTGATCTTCACTTCATCAAGAATGAATGGGGCAATGCCAAATATCCCGCCCTTCCTGGGTAATTACTGCTATGTTTTGCTCGACTTTAGTAATTTCTTCTGTGTATTGTTTCTAATCTTTCTTGCTCATATGTGTAATTAGTTATTTACCCATATATTCATGACTCATGAGCATTTGCATAACCATAGACTTAAGAGGATCTCTAAATTTACGAAAAATTAATAGTTCTTAATTTCGAGATAAAAATTATTTGAGGCATCTGAGATGATGAAAGTTTTGCTTCACAATGCTAAGATGATGAAAGTACTGCTACTTGACAGGCATGAGATTGTCGGGGAGGTAACAGAAGTAGGAAGCAAGGTGCAAAACTTCAAAGTTGGTGACAAAGTCGGGGTTGGATGCATGGTTGGATCTTGTCGTTCGTGTGACAATTGTGCCAATAATATGGAGAACTACTGCCCTAGAATGATCCTCACCTATGGGTCCACTTATTTTGATGGCACCACCACATACGGAGGCTACTCGAACATCATGGTGGTCGATGAGCACTTTGCTGTTCGCATTCCTGACAACATGCCACTCGCTGCCACTGCCCCTCTTCTTTGCGCGGGTGTCACGGTCTATAGCCCTTTGAAGTACTTTGAGCTCGACAAACCAGGACTTCATATTGGGGTAGTTGGTCTTGGCGGTCTGGGTCACGTCGCTGTGAAATTTGCCAAGGCTTTTGGGGCTAAGGTCACTGTTATTAGTACTTCACCTAACAAAAAGGATGAAGCTATTAACCGTCTTGGTGCTGATTCATTTCTGGTCAGCCGTGACCATGGGCAAATGCAGGTAGCTTTGGATGCAACACCCCCCCTCCCTTCTCATCTGATAGATGGTAAAATAGACCAGTCATACTCATAACATAGTTAATGTGGACTAGCTAACAACTTCGGTTGATATTTGTAAAACTGTATAGGCTGCAATGGGGACACTGGATGGTATAATCGATACTGTCTCGGCTGTGCATCCTCTAGTACCACTGGCTGGTCTTTTGAAAAGTCATGGGAAATTGGTGATGGTGGGTGCTCCGGACAAACCTCTTGAGGTCGCTGCTTTCTCATTGATTGCAGGCAAGTACCCCAAGTTCCCAAACAACAAAATATGTTTATTTTCATCCTGAGAGGCTAACGGCATTGAAATGTACGCGACAGGGAGGAAAATGCTGGCAGGAAGCAACATTGGAGGTATGAAAGAGACGCAAGAGATGATCGATTTTGCAGCCAAGCATGGGATCCAGGCCGATATTGAGGTGATTCCGATAGACTATGTGAATACCGCCATGGAGCGTCTAGCCAAGGCAGATGTTAGATACCGTTTTGTGATTGACATTGCCAACTCTCTGAATAACGAAGCTGCATAGTATAGGCTGTTCCATACATGGAGGCCTGAACTGGTGATTTCCTGATACTTCATAAATAACCAAGTATGTCTTTGTTTCATGTTCTCAGAAGAGCAGTAATGATCGAGTTTGTCAAGCATCCCTCATTTGGATATTGGTCATTATAGTTTGGTGTTTTGATCAAGGTTTTGATTAAGCTAGCCCCTTTTCGGCTGAAAGAGGAACTTGTACCTTGTCGAAATCTAAAATGAGAAGTGGGGTGAGAATTCCAAGCTGTAACCATTGTGTGTGGTCAAGATACTTTGGTTGAGATTCCAAGTTTTCATGTTGAAATAAAAGTTAATGCCCTTTGTGTGTAACTGTGGATGCTTCGAATTCCTTTTGTCTCATGATCATTGACTTATAAGTAGCTCATTCATATATCTTCGTAGAATTTTCAAAAGCATTTATTTTTTTCAATCCAGAATCTATGTCGACCATTAAAGTTATCAAATATCTCTTGTAACATACCAAAAAATTGGTAGAAATCAACTAATGCATGTCCTCATATATTCAATGTGCATACTCCATGATACATCAACTTCTCAAATTATACTCATCGTGCTAACGGTTGTTAATGAGCAAGATCATGGGTAACTAGCAAGCATAAAAATTAAAGAGCACAACAAATCAAGAATATCCGTCCAAAAAAAGCACCTTAGCATAGCGGACAAGAAGTAAATATTCACTTAGAACCCCAAAATCTTGATCAGGATCGGAGTCTTAAAGACTAATCGATTTCTTCGGTTTCAATACTCCCACAAAAATTATGATAGTTAAACCAAAATAAGAAATAATATTATTGAGTTTTAAGTACATTTTTTTTGGGTTAAAATATGAAAGTCAATACTCAACATACTCTTATGTAGATTTCCAGCTGTGAAAAATGGGAAGTACTAGAACCCTAGGTTACTATACTACTTTCATTTCCCGCCTTCTCTCTCTCTCTCTCTCCTTTTGGAAGATGATGGCTTTATCAATGGCGATCAATTGAGGAGCTCTGCATGTCGATTGGAACATCGCATAAGCCCTAATTTCTAATGTCACGAGTCGGCATGGAATTGCTTGCCATTTCATGAAATTTGTTTTCTCATTTCATGAAAATAATTTCATTCATCTTCGATTCTCCATGTTTTGATGCATTGGGGTTTCGTAGCAATTGATTTTGGACCAAAAGTAGCTAATCAAAACAAAAAAAAGTCGAAGCAGAAGAACGAGAAGAAGAAGAAATGGCGGAATCACCTGAGAATGAACACCCAAGAAAGGCCTTTGGTTGGGCTGCCAGAGACGCTTCTGGGTATCTCTCTCCCTTCCATTTCTCCAGGAGGTATGAAATTTCCCCAATTTGCCCACTTTTTTTTTTGAAGAGTTTGAATCGAGTGGATAGCAACGTTTCTTCTTTAAGGAAGTAATATAACTATGAATTTGATGGATGCAGAGCAACAGGAGAAAATGATGTGAGGTTGAAGGTGCTTTATTGTGGGATTTGTCATTCTGATCTTAACCATGTCACTCTTGGTGATGATGGGTATTTCAGTGCTGATTACCCTGTTCTCCCTGGGTAATTCTTTCTTATTCTCTTCATTGGCATCTTATATCTACAAAATTTCACTCTTACAGCAGAAAATAGATTGGTTATTTGAACTCAAAATTGGGAGATTTAGTTCCAAGACTTTTCTCTTGTTTAAGTGAAGCAACATGTGTAACCTGTTTGAAGAAATGAGTTATATTCAGGTCAGAAATTTTAATAAAAACTTGGCTTGTGTCTGTGAATTGAGACCTGGAAGGGAAACCTGAAATTTTATCAGTTGCCCTATTTCACATGTTAGGGTAACTATATTTATCGATTTGAATAGAATCGAAATAAATTCTTAGCTACAACAAAGAAATAAAATGAGTCAGAATAATTGTTAGGCAACAATTTTATTAGGGGGTGCGGCCGCGCGGGGGGGGGGGGGAGATAAGAGATGAGCCAAAAGAAGAGAGGAAGGTCCGAGTTATGTCTTGGTTACTTGTATCTGCCAATCTGTACCATATTAAATTAATTTAAGATATATTTGAAACATTAAACTTTGCTAGTTAGACATGCTTACGGTGGACCGTTTCCTATTAATACCAGCCACAATGAGCAGATATTTAACTGGTAAACCGAACAAATGCCTTCAACTATTAGAGCAGTATGTACTTGCCTATATCGGCAACCAGTAGCCTTATACTACACTCAAGATAACACCGACTGCTGGAGCTTTACATTGTTGTCTGGTATTGTTAACTGTTGCTCACCATGGAAATTGAAGATGTCTCTGAGCTGAGACAGAGAAGAGGAAAAAAGAGATGGGAATTTGGTCATGAAGTGGTATGCCTCTCAATGGTTCAGGGCCTTTTTATTCATAGCCGTGACAGTAATAGTTTATTACAAGGATCAACAAACTAACTGCCAGCTCATCATAACAAACTTAACAGATTCCATAACTGACTCACTTCCTCAACAGCTATGGTGGCAAAGAATTAACTATTGGCCATGTTAGTGCAGACATGAGATTGTGGGGGAGGTGACAGAAGTAGGGAGCAACGTGCAAGACTTCGAAGTTGGTGACAAAGTTTGGGTCTCAGGCATGATCGGCTCCTGTGGCTCCTGTGATCATTGTTCCAATGATCTCGAAAATTTCTGCCGTCGAATGATACCAATTACCGGAGGCACCTATTATGATGGCACCAAAACATATGGAGGTTTTTCAGACTCAATGGTAGTCGATGAACATTTTGCTGTTCGAATCCCTGATAATGTGGCCCTTGATGCCATTGCCCCTCTTTTGTGTGCTGGGATCACAGTCTACAGTCCTATGAAGTACTTTCAGCTCGACAAACCTGGGCTTCATATTGGCGTTGTTAGACTTGGTGCCCTAGGTCATATGGCTGTAAAATTTGCCAAGGCTTTTGGGGCTAAGGTCACTGTTATCAGCAATTCATCTAAGGACAAGGATGAGGCCATTAACCATCTCGGTGCTGATTTCTTTCTGGTCTTCCACAAGCCTAAGCATATGCAGGTGACTCTTGAGACACGTTTATTTCCAGTAAACTGGCATTGTGTGATTCATACTTGATTATCTAACTCAGATATATCAAAAATACGACAGTCTGGTTTTCACTTGAATGTAGGTTGTTGTCATCCAAGCTGAATAGACCTAAGACTTATCTAACAAGTGTGAAATGAACAAAGCTGATACCCAAGTCTGTCCAAACTACTCGATAAAATCATTCTGATCCAATATGATATTAATATTACTCTGACTAAACCATTTGTTAGGTTGTGGTCTCTAAAGAAACTGATTCTCAGAAGTTTTTTTTTGGGAATGTGGATTGATGTTGGGTAGCTTATTTCTAGGCTGCAATGGAGACTATGGATGGGATAATTGATGCTGTCCCAGTTGCTCATTCTCTGTCGCCGTTGGTTGATCTGCTGAAAGCCTGTGGAAAGCTGAATGCTCTTTTGTCCAGACCCACCACTAGAATTGCCACTTTCCTCTTTGACTAGGGGTAAGGAGCCAGATATAGAGTCTCACTTTGTTCAGATTCCATCTTGTTGAATGTTTATGCTTCTGATTAATTAAAAACCACGCTGGAATGAACTATGATAGGGAGTAAGGTGATAGCCGGAAATCGTTGCATAGGAGGGATAAAGGAGATGCAAGAGATGATCAATTTTGCAGCAGAGCATGATATGAAAGCCGATGTGGAAGTTATTCCAATGGATTACATCAACAGGGCCATGGATCGTCTAGACAGGGGAGAAGTCAAGTATTGTTTTGTCATTGACATTGGCAACACACTTAAAAGCACATCAAAGAATTCGTCAGATGAGGAGAGTGATGAAGAACCTCCTGACCAACCATGCAACTTTTTGGAGGAGGAGCCTTTAGTTGAAAGAACCAAAAAGGTTGGTCATCGTAAAAAGAATAGAAAGGAGAAGTCGTCCCAAAAGCTATCTATGCCTTCTAGTGTTAAGTCAAATGAGGAGAAGATGAGGTCAAATAGATCCACCATGAAAAGAAAGAAGCATAAGTTTCCAAGCGTTGACCCCGCGAAGCAAAAAAGGCCAAAGTTTAGAGCACCAACGAGGAGGACATGGCTTAATTGAATTTGAATCATTTGATGCGTGGGCCATGGTCTCTTTAGGGGAATTTTGGTGAGTCATTGCTCTTGATAACTCGTTCGTTTGCTTGAGTGTGTGCCTACCATTGAATTGTCGTACACATTTGGATGAATGACTAATGCTGTAGGTTGAATTATCGTACACAATTGGAGCATGGTAGGTCGCATTCACTGCTTTGTTCCTGGTACAGCTGTATGTATTTTGGCGATAACCATTTTGGTGGTAAGGTTATCCCAATATATGAACTTATGGTTAGTGATCTGATGCAAATTGGCTTTGCAAGTTAAGGGTGCAACCTATTTGTAGGCGGGAGAGCATATGGTCGATGATCAACTAATGAATTTCTCATACCCCCCCCCCCCCCCGCCCCCAAAAAAATATATAGGGAGAAGCATTGGATTGTCCGGCATTTCATTGTGATTTTTAAAAGTAAAGAATGCAACTATGCAACACTCATGGAGTTTCTCCGGCATAATTGATCTAAAGAGTGCGTGCAAAAGCCTACGCAAACCAAACTCATTGTAAATTTGTAATTTAAATTCAAAGGGTTTGAATCCATAAACCGAATTTTTTTGTGCAAGTTTTTTGCAAGACAAGTATATTGCATCACGTTCACAAATCAACCATGCAAAATTAATCCGAATTGAAAAGAAATTGATCTCAACATGAATTGAACCTAAACGTTCTTGCCCCGAACCTTCCTTAATCTGAGCTTGGACCAAACGATGACAATTCCTTTGCCCACAATTCCTCTGTGTTTTTGGCAATACATGCAAATGCAACGCAAAATTTCAAAGTTGGGGTCTCAGGCATCATAGGCTCCTGTGGTTCCTGTGATAACTGTGCAAACAATCACGAGAGTTACTGCCCCAAAAATGATGGCATCCCATGGAGCCACCCACTATGATGGAACCAAAACTTATGGAGGCTTTTCAAATTTAATGGTAATCGACGAGCATTCTGTTGTTCGGATCCCTGACAACATGCCCCCAGATGCCACAGCCCCTCCTCTCTGCGCAGGGGTCACCGTCTACTTGAAGTACTTTGAGCTCGATAAACCCACAGTCCATGTTGGGGTTGTTGGTCTAGGCCCTATGGCTGTCAAATTTGCCAATGCTTTTGCGCTACTCACTGTTATCCTCGTAGCAAAAGGGATGATGCTCTCGAGCGTTTCGGTGTTGCATTTTTGGTCAGCCATGAGCCTGAGCAGTTGCAGGTGGCTCTTTCTGAAGTACTACTACTAAATGACCTGAGACTACACTTGATTTAAACTTGAAATATCCCTGCCAAATTTTGACCCTAACCGAAATTGACTCAACTCAGGTTGAAAAAAGCTCCAATATTGAACGAGTCGCTTGAGTAGCTCATCAAACAAACCAATAACAACACCAAACCGTCCAAAGTCCAAACGTAACATGAATAAAAATTACTCTCATCAATGCTAGCAAGGGTAGGGTTAGCTACAGCCGAATTTCCCCGAACACCTGTGAAAATGAAACCTGCACTGGTTGGAGGTGTTGTAACGTGAATCAAAATTACTAGGTCTGAACATGCAACTATGTTCTGACTTGATCTACAAATAACATGATCCATTTGAGAGTTCTAAATTTTATGGCTCCGGGAAGAAATGGATTTTTCAAGGAACTTGTTCAGCTGACTACAGATAACATTGGCTGGTTTTGATTAGGCTGCAATGGGACTTTGGAGGGGATAATTAGCACGGTCTGTGCAACTCCTCCAGTATTACCGTTTCTTAAATCTCCTGAAATCTCATGCAAAACTAATCATGCTTGGTGGTATAAATAAACCTCTCGAGCTGCCAGTTTTCCCTTTGATCATGAGTACATATTCATAAACAACCAACTGTAGAACTTCGTTCTTTTTTTCGAATTCTAGCTGTGCGAATGTTGATGCTTTTGATCAATTAGAGACGACTCTGTAACAAAATGTGACACTGATAGGGAGGAAGATGATAGCAGGAAATTGCATGGGAGGAATGAAGGAGATGCAGGAAATGACCAACTCTGCTGCAGAGGATGACATCAAAGCGAATGTTGAAGCTGTTCCGATGGATTATGTCAACACGGTCAGGAGCGTCTTCTCAAGCGAGACGTCAAATACCGTTTTGTTATCGACATTGGCAACAGACTTAAAGCTGCGTAAAACTCTGCCTTTTTTTTCAGCTCACCACAATTGGAATTGCGAATGTTGTGCTAGTTTCTCCAGCCTACCTGTCCTTCGCTGTACGGACATATTATCGCATGAGGTTCTCATGTTGAACTTTGTTTTTAAAAAAAAAAAACTGTACAACAAAAATGTCAGCAAAAGCTGGTCTTGCATAAAACTGACTTACACAACTGTCACATAGATTGACAATCAACCCTATTACATCTCAAAGGGGCAGAAACAAAAAACACTCTTGAAATCTATAACATGCTTCAGAGCTGAACTCAGGAACCTAAAGAACAAACCGCTACTTCGCGCACAGATGTTACATTCCATAATGCAGAAAGTGCTGTGTCATGTGTCAGCATAAAGAAATGGTCTCAGGTATAAACGTTATAACCAAAAGACCCAGATCAATGCCTCGCGTTAATTGACGAAAGTCTGTTGAAACTCGATCCTCAGACCTTCTAAGCTCTTTCTTGACCTACTTTCAAAGGTGAAAGCAAAAAGATTGGCATCTGCTAAAGTAAGATCATCTTCTGTTGGTAGACTGATTCTTACTTTATCTTTCCAGTTTACTTCATATGCTCAATCCAATAATTGGTTTTATCTTTTTTCCTTTGGGGGGGTGGGGGGGTGTTGAACTCAGTCATTAGGTGTGAGAAGGGAATATGAATGCTGTACATTCTTACCTTCATTCTAAATCGAAATATTTGGGTCGAAAGAACCAGCCAGGCAATAACGGCAGCGCAATGTACAAATATAACAATACAACTTCGTGTGCTCATGCCGTAGGCCTAGAAATCGAGAGCTCCTTGTTTAGTGGAACCAGAACAACTGCCAGATGTACTGTATGAGGCTCCAGTTGAACCATCAATGGGAGCTTGATTTAGACACTCTAAGACCAATGACCTCCGTTTATGCAGCTTGATTGAGAATGTAGAGGCCTCTAAAACCAAAGGAACCTGCTTCACCATATGCAGCACAAGAGCCATGAGTTAATGGAGAGAAGGAAATGCTTCAATGCAGCATAAAAGATGCACAATGAGAGCAGCAGCCATGATTAGATAAACACAATCAGCAAGCTCCTAATCCAACATCCCCAGCAAGAAGGCTTGTCAGTGAACAGCCAAGCTCAGCTCTGATAAAAGAACATTTTTCCGCACCCGCCCGGGGGGGGGGGGGGGGGGTAGAGGGCTCTTAGGGTGACTGGGTGAGGATTCAGTAAATCAGACAACCAGTACATGTCATCTCAAGCATAATCTTAAAATTTTCTGTCCTTTTCCTTTTCTATTCCAGATATTTTATTAGCATTAATATAACTTGCTTAGACCTGCCGCGGGCGGGGATGGGGGGTCCACTCAAGTGATTTCCAATACCTGCGTGTTGATCCTGGCTACTTTGTGTATACTGAGGAGACCAACCATCTCTTGATATCCAGTAAGTAGCTTTGCCAATTCCTTGTCCTCATCTGGAGCAAAAATGTATCCACATTACTACTACTGTTAGGGGAAGAGCTATACACATAGATAGCAAGAAATGTTCACATGCCTGGAATTGCTTTAACTGAAAGCAGGGTATCAGCCAAATGCTGCCATCTTTTAGAGAAGGATGGTGACAAAAGTGTATGCGGAACGGTTATAATAGCAACTGAGTTTGAAGATTGAACCATGCCTTTCAAAGATTTAATAAAAGCAAGCATATCCCAGTCCTGAAATGATAGTAAAAGACCCAAGTGGTCAACTCCAAGATATCTTAAAGGCAAGAGCTGGATGAACTTTACGAACTGCGGCACTACTGAGGATTTTTTTGACGCTTCAGAATGCTATCAAATAAAACTTCCAAGTTTTTACAACTCAAGAACACAATCACCAACCTTGTCAAAGTACCCACACTGGGGAGCACAGAATGACTGAATGGCAATGCGGCTAGCGCAAGCCATCACACCATCATTCCTGCAAACAAAGACGAAATACAGTGGTTTGATTTGCTTACAGAAAAATAATATTTTGAGAAAGAAACACTTTTGAGTACTATCCCTAGCCAGAAATAGTCAGACAGTGTGCAAGAACAAACCCAAAAACCGAATAAAATGCCCATGTTTTCGCATGTATGTCTCAGTGGAAAGCTTAAGTACCCAAGATGGCATACCTTGAATTTTGGGCTAAAAATGCGAGACAATGCTCACGGAGGGTTTCCAGCGTCAAATCTATAGTGCTTACGCAATCGATGTTCTTTCCTCCAAGAAACTGCCTCTCCAAAGGCTTCCGAAGATCAAATTCATTGCAATATTCATGTTTAGCATCTGTTGGACCATGAAAAGAAAACTAATCACCTTCCTCGAACAAAATACCATCCATTACGAATATCCAGCCGTTGTCTTAATCACAACAGCTCCAATCCCCTTCCTTTTAAACTCCACTTAAGAACACCCATAAGCCATAGAGGACTAGTCACATGGTCTATATACGAACTCCAATGGCATAAAATCTAACTGCTTATGTTAAGTTGCTAGCAACTTGCAGGCTCGCAGCAATGAAAGAACAGAATATACTTCCACTGGACATTATAAACACCCCAACTAAGCAAAACTAAAGCATAATTATACACAAATTCACCTCTAATATCATGACCCGGTTGATTTTCTCCAAAATACTTCTTATACTGCCAAGCAATCCTCAAACCCTTGTCCTATAATTCAAGACAAACAAAGCAACAAACACATAATGCAACCTAATCGGCACCCAGAAAAAGGTAAACAAGTTATAAAATTCATTGGTCATCAAAGTATATGTGAAAAATACTCGTACTAAACCCCAAAAATTATAAGAACAAATGAAGTACCTGCTCTGCGGCATGATCACGAGGCTTCTCATCCTTGGAAGAAATTGGATTGGGCAAAGTACCCAGAAAACCTTTTGGGTCTTTGGCAGGACTAGCATATAGAAGAGGCTGATTGTGAACTAACCCTTGTGCCATAAAATTTCTTAATAACAACATATGATGAGGTGCTTCAGGATCTTCGATCACCATAACTAAGCTCCCCAAACAAAACCCACCGCCCAAAATCCCTAAATTCCAAGAAAAACCCTCATTCAAAAATCAATCCCCCAAATTGGGCAACACAGAAAGAACACATTTTGATTAAGAAACAAACACTCGCCAAAGATGAAATTGACATTCAAAAGATTAGAGGTTTTGAGGAACTCACTGTCAAGGTCGGGTATCCCGGAGGAGATGAAAACGGACCCGTTGGGTCCGGGCTTGAGACCCGGAACTTGTGAAGTGGGTCCCGCCAATGGGTTCCGGGAAAAACTGCTGGTTCGAGGCCTGGTGGTCGTAGCCATGGTTAGTTGGATGAGAGGTGCTCAGTGTCAAATTTTTTCTTAAATTTGTGTTCTAATAATTAGGGTTTTAAGTGGAATACACTGGCCCATTGGCCATTTGTCTTCCCCCAGTTGGGCCAAACCATTGTTCTTGCCCTTTTTTTTGCTTTATTATATTGCTATTTTTTTCCGAGGTCACATTGCTCATCTTTTTTTTTTTTTTTTGCCGCTTTAACTTTGATAGAAGATGCATAAAATTGATTGTAATTTTTCTTAATTTTTTAAATCAGTAAAGTATAAGCTAGTCTTATATTAATTTATGTTGTTAGATTATCTGCTAAAATTAATGATATTAGTAGGGACTTGGACCTGGATCCAACCTTATATCATTTTTATGCGACTCTTCGTCTACCCAAAAAAAGATCCTTATAGAAAAATATGAACTCAAATATTTCGCAAATTCCAGTATAAATGAAATATAAAATCAGGATTTTTAGTAAAAATTATAATGATTTTAGTAATTCATCAGATGCCCATTCTTTCATCTTTATACGACTACCTTAACTGGAAAAAAAGAAAAAAAAAATCATATAGTTAATAGTCGCCGAAATATAAACTAGAATTATTTGGTTTTTTTCATATTATATATGGCTTTGGTCCTTTGGAGCATAATAGTTGGTTACTTGTTTATAAACAGTTACATAAACCTTTGGTAGTATTCACTCATTTCAACACCAAGTGTATGATGAAAATTGTTACAATCAATATAGCTGCAAATAACTATAAAGGAATCCATGAAGCCTGTAATTACCTCCACGTGCCATTAAAAAAAAAAATTCAAGTTCAATTTGTTTTTTTTTTTAAACAAAGAGCAAAATTTGTGCACAAACTAAAAGCTTTTGAGCCATATGCTTCATTTAAAATAAAAAAAATGCACAACTTTTTGCTATGTAATAAGAGCGAGATAAATCAGTCCAACTACTTTCAACAGGATGTCACGTGACGATTGTAAATTGTACTATTGTTGAATTGAGATAAACTCAGTGACATTCGACAGAAGAGTAAAAAATTGTACTTTTAAATTGAAATTATGTTTGGGGAAGATCAATACTATTTGAACTTATGTGTCATATATATGGTGTTATTACTCTTATGTAGGCTTCAGGGCAGACAAGTATGCCAATAATCTAACTCTTCTTTGTTTTTTTCTGATAGAATTTTGGTCCAACCCTGCCTTCCTCAATTGATGGTATGATAGTGATGCTACAATACTTAGTCTTAATTACAGAGTGCTGCCATTTAACAGGAGGGAGGGCTATTGTACTAAGTACTATGACCATAGCATGCCAAAAATGGTGATTGATTATCGATGGGTCTGGCCCCAAACAACCCTGCTTCTCTGTCAATGGCATTTGGTCAAATTGTTGAAAAATTTAGGTTCTTTACACAATATTCCAATTGACAATGGAGTTGCATACTTGAGGTTGCTAGATTGTACTTCTAGATTAGCTTTAAACCCTATCAAATCAAATCCAAATCGTTGAATATGCATTGAATCAAAATACATAATCCAAAATCCCATTTACCGTATAGAAAAATCCGTATATACGAAAAACTAGGGATTGAATCCTTCGAAAATTATACATTAATTTTCCCGGCCCCTTTATTGAAGACATAATTTTTGGGTTTGTTTCTTCTCTCCCTTGGATTTCTGGCCTTGTGTTCACGGGTATCCTTATCGATCCTTCCTTCTTCCTTTTGTTTGGGATGGTAATTTAGGGCAAGCATATATCCATGGCTTGTTTGGCAGTATATATGTAAGTACATCCAGCCTGTGCTTAGGTTTTCTTTCCTGATCATCAGTCCTCCAAGTACTCGTAGTGGTTTCCCATACATGGTCCTTTAATTCTCCTAATTATGAAAAATCACAAATCTAGTCATCAAATCAATAAGTTAACTGTTAGTATGTTACTTTAGATTTATTCACAGTTTGAGACTGCAGCCTAATAGCCTATGGCTAGGTTCTCCCGGGCTCCCACTCCAATATAGTACGTACGTGCATGCTGGACAGATATGGAGATCATACTCTCATAGAGAATGCATGGGAAGTACCATAAAAGGCCCAGTTAATCCAAATTAAGGAGTTACAAAGCCATTTTGTACTTGATAACATGTATAGCTTTTAAATACAAGCTCTATAAATTCAAACACTTCATGAATACTCTAACAATAGGTAAGATTTATTCATTATAGAGTTGTCAAAAGTTGATTCCATGAAATTATAGATTCAAACTGAATATGAAATTAATTTGGTTCGAGTCGAGGTTTTCGATCTCTTTAGTTAAATGGGGTTGGTAGGTTTAATCTATTTAATTCAGATGAAAATTTGGACACGAAAAATGTCTATTTATCTCGTTTAATTAAACGGTTTAAATAGATCGATCTATTTATCCAATTACCATTTATTTTTGGTAGAAATTGTGAAAACATGGAGTTTAATCAAAGTCAACTATGTTTGCCAGGTTGTGATTAAATTCTTGTGGATTTTGGACAACCGGATATTCTAAATGTAACATGTTTATATTAAATATGTTAATAGTGTAAATTTCATGTCAACTCGCTTAAAAATAAACCAGTACAAGTTAGAGTTTTCAACTCATTTAATAGACGGATTAGGTTCAAATTAATAATTTCTCAATCCATTTAAGTTTAACATGAATACAAACTCAACTAAACTCGACCTGACAACCCAAATTTATTATATATGTACTTTCAGAAGTCGTAACATTTATGGCTTTGTAATTAAATGTTTCACAACATTATTTGATTAACTAGCGACTAGCCAGTGATTCAAAAATATGTACAGCAGCGTGTGTGTATGTACATTTATAATATTTCAAGAAGATGTAGATGTACATAGCGCAAGTGTAATACACACACAACATGCGCGTGTATTTTGATCTCTCTAGTCACATTATTCGGCTGTTTGCAAACAACTATGTGAAGAGCTATTCATCAAAAGTAAAATTAGATTTCTGTGTAAGATTCTCGTATTTGGTAAGTGGTTGTTGTCTCATATTGATGAAATTAAAGGATTTGAGCATGTATCTGAGCTTGTGAGTTACTCGACCTATTGCCAATTGATTTTGAATTGAAACTTTATTTGAGCGTATACGAATGACTCTTTATTAATTGTCCAATTAATACAAAAATTTAACAGAAATAGTCGAAATCTAGTGAATAAATGTTGCAAATGAGCAAAAAGTGATATGGTAGAAAACCACATACTTCACCATCAATAATACTCCAAGCACAAATTTACTAATTAGCATTTTGTATTTCCCATCTAATTTGGATGCTTCCCATAGGCTAGCTTGCAAACCAAATGCACTTATTTTAGTCTTTTGGCTTGTCACCCAAAGTAAGTGCTATTAGAGCACCTGCATTGCTAGGATTGCGAGCCAAAATTTCTGCCCGCGGTCCAGAAAATGACATACAATGGTGATCCTTTCAGCTCGCCCCACGGTCCAGCTCGTGGCCATGATCCGCTCACCACCATTTTTTGTTTTTATTTTTTTGCCAAGTAAGCTTTAAACTTTTTTTTGAAAAAGTTTGACCAATGATATATTAATAGTAGATTCCACAAAACATTATTTTATTTGGTGATTCAAGTTAGTGATCCATGGGATGTAGAGAAAAAAGAAAAAATTGGCTTGTGGGATGATGTGGAGGGTGTGGACCCCCCCTTGTGATCCAAACTCTTAGATCACTAATGCGGATGCTCTTAACTTGTGCGTTAAAAGATTTCCAACTTTAAAATCTTTTCTAATTCTTTTATGAAATCGGTCTATATGCGGCTAATAATTTTGATGTAGATAAGATTATTTATATCTAAATCTCTATATATACCCTACACATATAAAACCCATAATGAGAGGAGTTGTTATTATTGTATATATATTCTTTTTATTTTTTGAAAGGTACGTACGTAATATGATCTAAACAGTCCTTATGTAGGCATTCTCCCCAACTAGATTATGTTATTGTTGTATGTAATGTTAGTATCGTACCAATCTCTGTACGAACTAACACCCCCCCCCCCCCCCCTCCTCCCTCTCACATCATGCACATCTACAAAAACAAAAGCAGGCCATAAAAACCCACCTCAGTCCCTCTCTTTCTCCATATCCCTCCCATCACCTTGATGAAACTCACAAGACCACCCACTCCCACCCTCTCCCCCTAAACCCCAACACCTCTCTCTCCTCTCTTTAACCAACCACCTCTCCCCACCCACCCCCTCCCTCTCAAAACCATCCCTATAATCGTTTAGTTGAGTTGGTTCTTAAACGGTTACAAACAATGTCATCATCGGAGAAAACTCCACCACCGATGCCAGACCCAGAGACTCGCAAAGGGTCTAACTCTAGCCCAGCCCCAACCCCAACCCCAACCCAAAGGGGCTCAGGTTCATCACCAGCACAACAATCAGAAGTACAAGAGATGAAGCCACTCAAGTGCCCGCGATGCGACTCATCCAACACAAAGTTCTGCTACTACAACAACTACAGCCTGAGGCAGCCCCGCCACTTCTGCAAGACCTGCCGCCGCTACTGGACCCACGGCGGCTCCCTCCGCAACGTCCCCATTGGCGGCGCCTCCCGTAAACCCAAGAATAATCTCAAACTCAAACCCAAATCCTCACCCTCCTCTTCCGGATCCCACCCTGACCCGGCCCATCACCACTTAATCGGAGCTGGGTCTTGTACTGCTATAACTACAACTACAACTACAACAACCACCAGCTGTGGGGACCACATCCACGTGGCCATCGAGTCCTTGAGCTCCATCAATCAGGAGATGCACTGGAAACTGCAGCACCAGCGCCTGCTCAGCTTGATTTATGATCATCATCATCATCATGATCAGCTTGATAATAACCAGAACGACAAGTTGTTGCAGAAGCAGCTGGGTGAGGTGGGTCCCACAGAGTGGTTCATTGATCAAACGACGTCGTATGTTCCGGGAGGTTATTCTAGTGTGACTGATAGCACTGAGGCTGAAGCTGCTGATAATCCTGATGGTTGGAACTACTTCCATCATCAGTTCAATGGATTTCGGTAGAATATACGGATATATGTATGAATTAAGTTTAATGAACTAAGGATAATTAATTATTGCTCAGGTAATTAGTAATTCATTAGAATTTCATCTCCAGCATAATGTAGCATGTATATCAACTACTTAGCTAATTGTCGGAGAAATAATTTCAGAACGTCAAATATTAGTGATACAATGCTAGTAGTAGTTATTGTACGTATTAATTTGTTCTTAATTAATTACTCAGTTATTAATTATTAATTTTGAAATAGCTGCTAGCTAATTCGTTAGAATTCTTTTGCAGTACATTTTATGTGCTCATTATTTCAACATTTTTCCCACAAACATTGCTGTCAATTTTAATCTTGGTCTAAAATGCATGACAGTTAGTAATTAATGAGATTTTAATGTTGATATTCGATCCTAGTTGTGTTTGGTAAGGGTGAAAATCATTTTTCTGGAAAATAATTTTCTCATTTTACGGTGTTTGGTAAAACAGGGAGGGTAAATTTGTTTTCAGGGGAAGTCATTTTCCTTAGAATGAGGGAAAATCATTTTCCTTTGGAAGGGAGCGTAAGTTGAGTTTATGTTTTTTTGGCGCTCATACTGTTTTACATTCTTTCTCTCTTCCGTGTCTATTTCCTTCATATATGGTTCGAAGATTTACAGTGACATATAGTTCGAAGATTAAGACAACATATTAAAGATTAGCGAAACTATATCATCCCGATGCCGGTGAATATAACAACCATGATTTCATCGAAATCCAAAACGCTTTGCAATTTCATTATCATTAAGGTTAAGAAGATAGAGAAATTCACCATGCCTTTCCTCTTCTTTGTTTGAATTTCTACTCGAAGGTGAAACTCAATAAAACGTTAGTAGCATCAAATTGTTGGCAGTAGGTAAAATAAAAAAAAATTGAATAATATACATATTGCCACAACTTTGATATGTATAACACCACTATTGTAATATAATTCCCTAAAGAACAAAATATAAATTTTTATTTTTCTAAATATCTTACTTGTGCTTGTTTTTTTCACTAATGTGCCTCTTTTTAACTTTTTTTGGTTCATTTTTTGCTAATCAAACTCATTTTCCATAAATTTCATTTCCCTTTCACCAAACAACTGAAAATATGAGCTGGAAATTATTTTACATGAAAAATAATTTTCTAAAAAAATGGCTTTCAACTCTACCAAATACACCCTAAAACAAGATTTGAGTTTTAAGAAGAAGTTTTGAGGTAAAGATTTCAAAAGACTTTGTCTCACTTCAATAAAGGGTCTTTGGGTGTAAGTTAAAGTGATTTGAGAGGTTTTGGCATTGTTATATTGTCGATAAACCCTAGAGGGAACAAACTCATTGTTTTTCTTTTTGTTTGTATATTTTAAATGATTGCAGTTAGTCAACATCGTCACCCTCAGGTCAAATTCTGATTTGACCTGTTTAATAACCATCTAATATTTACGTATGTATCCATCTTAATAATAGCTTAAATTGATCATTTGAAGATCTTGCATGACGCATATGTCTTTATGTTAAACGGCTAAAGTATACACACCCTATTGTAGATCAAATTAAAATAATATCGTGTCTTATCGAATTCATTTTTCTCTCAAAATATCAAATCAGATTCATATTATATTGTCATGTCCCAATTCACATGAGCCACTCTGACAAGTTAATTAACAATTTAATGGTCTTATGTGGTATATGGAACTTTGGTGGGTCAACATCTGAATGGTTGTTTATGTATGTAGGGTTTGCACTTTCTTTTTAAGTTCACTGCACAAAAAACAAAAAGAAAAAGAAAAAATGTCTTGGACTAGCTAGCTTGGCTTTTTAAAGATCTAACAAGGATTATAGGAGACACACTCGAGCATTTCTCATTTTTGCTTTGCCTAGTTTACCGTTTGCGTCCATAAGTCACCTAAACGTATTTATATTTAAAAGGATTAGAAGATACTTCCAGAAGTCACCTAAACATATTTATATTATATTTAAAAAAAGAAAAATACCACAAATACACGTCACAAATTCAAGGTGCACAAATTCTTGGATGTATGCAAGAATTTGCCCCAGGTTTCATTAAAGAACAGAACCATGCATGGATATTCAGTTTTAATGGAAGATGGTAGAGCAAAGAAGAAGAACAAGTGGAGGCAGCATGATGAACGTGAAAGATTAACAACTTGGAAGAAGAAGAAGAAGTATCCATCATTTTCAAACGGTCACTTTTTCCAGAATCTGATCACAGCTTAGGCTGTAAAATGCAAGAAGCTCATGACATATCACACATACTATCATCAATTCTGCATTAATTCTTCCAAGTCATTAATTATTACAACGCAGCAATCACAAACTGTGTATCACAACCAATGGAATAGATCCATCTACTTGTTCCAGGTCCCCCCAAGTACCCTTTATTTATTCTGATCTCCTGTTACTACGTACGAATTCATGTCAACTCTGTTCCAGACACTAGGGTTCAAATTTCGGAAACATCTTGCATGAACAATGCGCCTTCTATGCATGCACCGAAAAAATCAATATCAGTTCTTAATTTTTGTCATATGAATAACCCAAGCTAAGTTAATCAGAACTTTGCAGTGATCAAACTAAACTCTTGCATATCATCCACAAAGGCCACGACTGTGACCATCTTTCTAAATCAAAGTGGTGTAAATCCAATTTTCCTGCAGCCTATTGTAGCGGAAGATTTTGGTAGAGAATCCAAAGAGGCCATATTTAAAAATGCCATGTGTTAACTACTTATTAGCTTGCAATAATATAAAGACATGCTCCTATTTAATTGGATAGAATGTTTTTCTAAATCACTAATAACTATTCAATTATTTTATTAAAGAAAAGCTCTTTCAATTAACACAGCAAGTCAAGACCACTTGCTTGACACAAAGTGTTGGGGAGAATCAAGGAGGGGGCCACTTCAACTAAGGCCTATGGCAACAAGTCCAAGTGAGGTTTTGTCCTAAAATAAATTGACAATAAGAAGAGTAACCCACTCACTGGGCTTATTAAATCACGGTCCTTCTCTTCGTACTTCCGATGTGGGATTCTTCACTCATGTGTGATATTTCTAACAATCTCCCCATCACACATGAGTCTCTTCCAAACTTATTCTAAAATCAATTGACAATAGGAGGAGTATCCCACTCGGCTTCTATATCATGGTCCTTCTTTTCATACTCTCGATGTGGGACTCTTTACTCATGTGTGACATTTTCAACACCAATTACATGGTAGTCATGAATCCACATATCAGTATAGGTTACCTTATATGTAATTTTGTTTTAATTTTAAGAACATTTCCATAGTCTCATTTCCACATGCACACACACAAAACAAAAAAAAAGTTTCCTTGGTTTAAATTATTAGACCATCTGACTAGATCTACATATTTGAGTCTACAATATAAGTGCTACATGCTTTGTTGAGTTTTGTGAGTTGACCACGTAATTGTTGAGATTCTTTATCAGGAAGTTTTTTGGCTATTTTTTTTTCGGTCTTTGCAGCCAAAGTTGTTTTAAAGTGGTGGAAACGGTCAGATCAAGCTACGTGACTTACACTTTTTTTAGGGGGGTGGGGGTGGGTAAAAGCTATCAAGTTTGTTAATCGGTCCACCAGAGAAATTCTCAGAACTCATTCTTATTGATAACGTTATGAAGAGGAGGGGGGGACTTGAATGATGAGAAAGGTTAATCAAACACTCCTATTAAGGTAAAAAGTAATTGACGTGTCGCACACACGCTAAAATTTCAACAGTAGGATTATCAAGCTACAACATAATCTAAATCCTCTACAGAGATTATGGCCTATGGTGACCAGCTGGTAGGGGGAGGGGGTATGGAGCCTTGCCCTTTACAAGTAGAGAGCCTATATGCAACGAAATTACCCAATAAGAAACGGGTAAAAGACTTCAACTTCAGAGAATTATGTGTGAGTTGATTGAAGAGGATTATAGTACAAAAACAACAAAAGCTAAGTTGCCTATAGCTTGTTAGCCTTTCTGGTGTCAAACTCATCAGCACCACATCTTCTTCTTAGCATCCTTGTCTTTTTTAGTAACTTGAGCATTATCTCTGCTAACTCTGCTGTGAATGAGGGGTCTTTGAGTGCCAGCAGCTGGTCTTGCAGTTGTCTTCATGACACGAGAAAATGGTTTAGGAGGGTCAGATTTCCTGATTCTTTTATCGTGCAATGCAGCTGCATTTGGTCCGGGCATTTGGTTCTCTGTCTCTCCACTTCTGAACTCCCTTTTCCTTCTTGTTTCATGAACAACTTCACCGCGCTTAGACATGGTGGAGCCATGACTTGCTCTGTGAGATGACGAGTTTGAGCTTCTCAAAATGAAAGGATCAACCTCGCCCATCGCCTCATCCCTCAAAGCAGAGGGCCTTCCTCCAATGGGTGTAGCTCCTGCTACTTCTCCATAGTCCATGGATGCCACTCTATGCTCCAATTGTTGTTCTTTTTCCTTTATCTTTTCCTCGAGCTCCTTGATCTGTCATGAAATAAAAGCAATTCTAGAAAATCTCAGGCAACTGACGCTGGCAATAGTGCAGCACTCGTGATGAAATAACTGACTCATAGTTTAAGCCTAGCAATCACGTCAGCATTCAAGTGGGTTCATATTTTGGTCTTTGATCAATTTGTGGTACAAGCCACAAGCTTGTTAAACAAGTGCGGTCAAACATTGCTCTGGCAGATTTTGGTTAAGTTGGGCATGAAGCACGTCAAAATCAGATATAGTTCACAATCTGGATGCCATAAATAGAGCTTGATTTGGGGTCATTTGGCTCAAGTAAATTGATATGTCGGAGTAACAAAAATAAGGATTCAGGAACAACCTTTTGATGCAGCAAGCAAGACTCGTGGCTGCATTCCTGTTGCAATTTATCCTCCAGCTCTTTAATCTGCAAGCCATATGAAAATTTTTAATCGCTAGAAACTTGATGTGTGCTGCTCAGTGATATGGAAACATACAAATGATATAATTCGAACCTACCCTTTGTTGAAGAGTCAAGGAGTGAGCTTCAGAGTGTTGCTCCTGCTCTTTTAGCTTCTTCTCAAGATCTCTTACCTGCTTTCAAAACACAACAGCACCAGTATATAATCAGAATGATGGGTTAAACCGGCAAATAAAAGAGGGCAATCCACTGATGTATGCTAGAGTATAGGCAGCAGATAAGATAGGCGAGAATAATACCATCCACCTCCCTCCTGGACTGGTTTTCTGGGTTTACTACTTTGATGATTACTAAACTATGATGCCAACAAGAAAGATGGAAAATAAACAGAAAATTATCGGGAGGGAATTCTACCTGTTGTAGAACTGCTGAATCATTTTGTTGTTGCTCTCTAAGCTTGTTTTCTAGTTGTTTGACCTTCATAGTTAATGATAATAACCAGAAAAAGGTATTATGAACAGCTGTTTATGATTAAAAGTTTGAGTCGGGCAATAATATGAAGCATGCAAGAGGAAACCTTTTGCTGAAGAATAGAGCAAGTTTCTTCTTTCCCCCTTAATCTCTCTTGCAGTTGAAGAAGCTGCTTTTCAGTCTGACTATCTGAAGCTGACTTCACTTCTAATTGTTCTTCCAGTTCCCGAATCTTTTCTTGTTGATTTCTGTAAATCTGGTCTTTGCTTCTAGCCTTGTTTTCCATGTTCTGCAAACTTTCTTCAAGTTTTCTTATTGATTCATCTTTGCATTTTGACTCTTGCCTTGCTTTCTCAAGCTGCAGCATTTTGTTAAAGGCATAATAGTTAGGTTACTGCCTGAGGTTTCTCTGATAGGCAAATAATAATTGATAAAAGAACACAACAAAAATGAAGAAGTTACCAGCATCTTTGTCTTCTGCAGCTCACTTGTGTCGATCTGTCTTTTAGCTGGGGCTAATTCAACCCCACGGACCCGACTGGCAAAATTCAGCGAGCTAACAGTCTCACCCAAGTCATGCTCTGATGGGCTGATTTGGACAAACATTAATGTCTTCGAATCACCTCCTTCAAAAGATAGGAAAATTCCAGAAAGAAGATGTCACTTTCAGAAGAAGTACAGAAGAATGATGATTAACCAGTCAGCAATGACAAACAAAGAGACTAACTCCCTCAAAAAGGATTATCTTTAACTCTTTTCACATATTAAAACCTTTTCATCTAGCCACAAAAAATAAATAAATATATAAGTAAATAAATAAAAGCCTTTTATCAGCAGAAATATCAGAACAAGACAAGAAATAAGATAGCACACACCTAACACTCATTACCAAGCAAGCAAATAAACAACAAGGTTTAAACATTTCAATCCTGGAAGAAGAAGAAAATGTTGAAAAGGTTTTAGGGAATAGAAGAAGACTAGGATTACCTAATGAATCCTGCAGTAAATGCGTGAGCTTGGAATTCCTGAGATCAAAGGCAAAGTCAGCAAACCAGCTTGTTTGAAGAACAATTATTAACTTCATTGAAAGGAGCACAAGTCGACCTGTAGGGAATGTGACTGCTTTTATTTGCCAAAGCAGATATCACGTCTCCTAGAGCTGATAGAGATCTATTAATATTCTGAGCTTCCTTCAATCGCTCTCCTTGTGCATCAGTCTTTGCCAACCTTTCGCTCCCAGCCAAATCTACTAGCCAAAGCTTGCTTTTTGTGCACTCCCCATTCATTAGATTCTTTGCTTTTACCAATATACAAAGCATGCTGTAGAACAGCAGCAAGTTAGCTAATCCAAGGCTAGGGGAAAATGAAACAGGGTGTGACATTAATGACTAAAGATAATAGACATAATTAAATAACAAGAAGCTTCACCAGTGAGAACGGCTACTATGCTCATTCACATTGTTGGATCCAACAGCTCGAGCATTACTCCCAGCCTGCAACACTTGCCAAACTTGTTTTATGTTATCAACTTGCGCTTCAACAATTCCTGGAATGTGGTGAGACCCTTCAGAGCTCTGCTTTATCTCTAACCTGATACCACCATAGGAGGAAGAATGACAACTGTAAGCCATTTTTCCTAAGATGATGTTAAATTTGAGCATGTGAAACAGCCAGTATAACACTACTTTACCTTTTAGATGTTGAAATATCTAATAGATCCCTGATCTGCTCATTATAGACCTCAAGAACACTGACTGATATGTCATAGGCGAAGGTGTCACTCCTCTCCTCGACAATTCTGAACAGCTGCTCAACGGTTCTATAATTCACACCACGATTCTGCACTGTGCCCTCCATTGTGAAAGTCTTTCCAGTTCCAGTTTGCCCATAAGCAAATATGCACACATTAAAGCCATCTAAAACTGACGTTGCCATAGGACATGCATCCGCAAACACATCAACTGCACAGTAGAAATAAAAACTGATAATTAAACTCCTTTAACATAAACAACTGAAAAGTGCATTATCAACTAGACTCCAGCACTAAGTTGCTAACGTATTTAAAAAGCATCCAAAAAAACCTCTTCCATAGAGTATATATCTAACAATACCTTGATCATCATCTGGTGTGAAAACTCTGTCAAATTTGAATGTCTTCTTGGTTGATCCACTAGTGAGAACACCTAGCTCTCCATCTTTGGCTCCACTGAAATCTACTACATTTGCATAGCCGACTGCGATCTCCTTCTTACTTGGTGGTCGGCAGCGACAAAAGACCCTGATATTCCCTGAAATCAAGAGGTATGATCGGAATCTTCACGCAGAATTTTCAGCAGAACTCACAAAGGATATATAGCTTCATGGCATTAAATGTCACATGCACTTAAAAGATATTTTGAGATTTTAAACATACCTTTTGCCTCTTGAATTTCATTGAAGAGCTTCTTTCTCTTCTTTTGCTCCTCAATATACTTCTCCTTCAGTTCCTCACACTGAGCAACTGAAAACAAATACATTTAGGTGACCACCGCTAATGTCCAAAACCACAGGAAAGTTTAGTGTTATGTTTTATGTCTAGCTCACCCAACATCTGAACTGCAGAAACCATTTTGGTTAAATCAGGAATGGAATCGGTGCAGTCATGTGCTTCGCGAGCCAGCTGTGAATGCTCTTCTCTCATTTCCTGTAAATGTTGCAAATGCTTGATTGGATTATGAAACACAATATTTGATTATGTTGAGATAGCACAGAACATGTCCAGGTATTTCTTGTATTTGCTAAACAAACATATGCGGATTACCTTAATTTTTTCTTCTAACCCAGAAATTGCCATGACCCACAACTTCTTATCATGCTCATACTTCTCAGATAAGGCTCTCAACTTCTGAGCTTGCTCCTCTACTGTCTGGTCTATAATTTTTTGAAAGAGAAAATGAAGAAAATAAAATATTAGGAAAGCAAGACGATTCATAGAATCAATGCATCCAAATAATAGAAACAGACAGAAACGGATCTAGATCATATATAACATTATCAGCTTATACCACCAATAAACCAATAAACTAATCATTAATCAACTGCACCACAATCTCCAAAGTCTGTATAAAAATTAGCATAGTCAAGGACTAGAAATCAGGGTATTTAAAGTCTCATTCATTTTTTTTTTTTTTTTGGGAATAATAAAGTCTGATTCAGTTAATGAAGCAGAATAGGAATATCATATTAAATTTAGACGAGATTTTACTGTGCCACAAAAGGCCCAAAATCCAGGAGAAAGAGTAGCAGATATCCCTCAACTAGATGCTTCACGAAAAACAAGAAATGTTCCTCCTGAGACCTGGACGCATAGATCTACCAACGATTTGAAATTCAATCACTAGCGAAACACATTTTTAGCAAGCTCTCTCAGCTTACCTAGAGAGTAGGTCTGGAACAACCTGTTGTCAAGTTCCATTCTAACCTTCTCCAACTGTTCATTTGCTGCCGTCAGAGACATCCAAGCCTGATAGCATTCATCTGTCTTCCGCTGACACTGCTGATTCAGTTCTTCAATTTTCTTTTTGTACTTGGCCATTGATTTCATCCGAATGTCCTTCTCCTAGTACAAAATATCGATGGAAAATTCAGAAATAGCATGTTCTAAATGCCTTGCTTCAACAATATTCTGCATTTGTTCATTACCTGAGCTAGAGGAGCTTCAATCTCGGCAGCACAATTGTGACATCTAAGACGCTCATGAGTTTGTTGAGAATCTGCAATCAGTTAACAACAGAAGTCAAAAAAATTGACATCATGAATTGCAGGTATCTTCGAACCAACAAGACTCATTATAACCGATAGATAACATGCTTATGGTACCTGCCAAATTTGGAGCCCTACGAATGCAAATTCCACTAACTACAGGACTTCCATGAATTCCTTCAAACCTTAATATGATTGTGCCCTCTTCCTTAACAGAAGTTCTTGAGTCAAAAAGCTGCAGTGGCTTGTTTGCTCCAACAACAGCAAAAATATCAAAATCAGAGAGAACCTGCCAGTTTGATGACAATGGAGCCATCATCAGTTTACTCTAGTTCTTCAGCACAAGTTGTAACAGATAGTTTATAACATGTAGCTTGGACAGAACACTTGCCTTCTCATCCTGTATGTAGACATTGAATACTCTTATTCCTTTAGGCCCATAGGTGTTTATGATCTCGACAAAGTGTAGGTCAACAAAGTAATCCCCAGGAGGAAGATCTCTGAACTGGTAACTAAAGTTCCCTAATCGTGCTGACTGATATATGAATGGGTAATCACCACCCTCAGTTATGCATTCATCAGTTCTTAGAATATCCCCACCTTGATAGTGAGCATCTGCTAGGAACTCTATGCCAGCTTCTACTCGATTTGAACCCTCACATCCAGCATTGACAAATGCTACAATGTCATCTGGTTATACAAGACAAATGTTCAAGGTGAGGACCACCTATAATTCTGATTATAAAGAACAACCTAGCTTTAGTCATCACCTATGCAGTTGAATTGTAAGCACTACCAACATACAATATCATTGATTGATCCTTTCATCCTCAGCTTGGAAATCAATAGGGATATAAAATATGATCCTAGATAAATAAAAACACTAAAAAGTACATCTTAAATTTGAAATACAACATGTTGAAGCTAGAAGTATTGGATTTCACCATCAAATTCAATCATAGCAGAACTATCATGCAACATTCTTTTGGGGTGGGGGGGGGGGGGGGCGGTGGTTCCTCATCTAACCACCAGGAAGGCAGCAAATCAGCTCATTCCAGTTTGTGTTGGTCCCTAAGTCCCTAGGTTGATCATAAAATATGCAAAAAGTTTCTTCCTTTTTCACAGCAAATTCCAAATTCCAGCAGAGCCTCGACTCTCAACAATTTCACCAAATGTTCAAACAAAATTTTCATTCTTTTATCTCAGCTCATAAATTAGAAGCAAACAGGTCAAAATTGAAAAAGTAAGCACAATTCTGACAGTAATACAACAAAAGCCTAACCTGTGCAGCAAGATCTTGAAAACCCATTGGGAACTAATCTCGAATTTGAATCACAAACCATAGAATCTGCTGGTGATTCTTGAAATCCATCCATTTGGAAGTCTTGATCTTCCTCACTCAAGGACTTTTCTTCCGTAAAGATTAGTGGGTCAGATGGGTCTTTGTTCCAATCTAAAACCCCAGAACCCAATGGGCCTGGAATTAGGGTTTCTGCTTCTCGGGGCAATTCTTCGAAATGACCACCCTCCATTACACAGAGAGAGATTAACGATTTACGTAAATTTGGTGAAAAATCTTGAAGCTAAAGAGAAGAATTCGTGCTGATTTAGGAGCAACGAAGAGTGCGTATTGCGAAATGGAGTCTGACAGAGTGACAGTGTTGTGGTGTTCTTCTTCCTTTTCTTTCTTTTGCCTTTCCTTTTTTAGGTGTTTCAAATTTCCAAATCGACCGTTAGAGTGACTGTTAATAAGGGGGCAATTCAAAAGGCGAAACGCTTACATGTTAAAAGGAAAATTCTTTGCATTTGTCAGATTCAGACAATGTTCAAAAATTATGGGTTTTACGGGCCTTTTTTTTGGGCCTTGGGTCACGCTTCATGATGGGCAAACTTTTTTTTATTTTTTATTTGCTAAAGCATGATGGGCAAACTAGTTGAAGTGTTGAAGGTTAACACCAAGACTAGAATATATTTTTTTTTTTTACCGAATACAAAGCAATTAAGGTCCTATTCGGTAAAATTAGTGGTTCAAGTAGCGGATATCGATTTAGGTAGCGGATAGCGGTTCTAATTTAGCTGTTAGCGGATAGCTGTTTAGAATAGCAGTTGAACAAAATTTGTTCGGTAAATTTAGCTGTTGGATTAGCTGGATTAATGTAAATTGATATAAAAGGATATAGATAATTTCCAAAACTAAATTTTCAAAGGGTAATTTTTGATAAAAAAAAATATAAAATACTACTTTTGAATGTAAAACGTTAAAGACAAGCTTCATCCTCCTATATTACCAGGCTGTATAATTAATTTCCTCGTTTGTGGAATGTCTTCAAACAGGACACTTTGCGCCTATTTCTACTAGCAAATGCTTTTTCTATCTTGTATTCCATACGATGGGTTAGGGAGTTATTTTTTTTATGTTGACTTTATCGTCGGACATTTTGGTAGGCATCTTGCTATTTTTATGAACTTTGGTGGTTGTGTGGTCAGATACATTAATTGATGAAAATTATTAGCTGGAATGTTCAAAGTGCAAAAAAAGCCCAAGTCCTTGAGGAAGTAAAATTCCTTAAACGACATCATCAACCGAATATACTTTTTCTTCTGGAAACAATGACAAATGAGCATAATTCTCGAAAAATTAAACAAATGGGGTTTGAGAAATTTGACTTTGTACTACCAATCAATCACTCTGGAGGGATTTGGGTCCTTTGGAATAACACCAAAGTCTATGCGTCTGTTTTACATAAAGAGGACTGTGCCAACCATCTACTTGTTCATGACCCTGGGTTGGCAAAAAATGTTCTTATATCTGGTACATATGGCCCAGCACAGAATCAGAATAAGGAACCATTTTGGAAGCACCTTTCACAATTTAATAGCGTTGTTGATTTGCCATGGTGCCTAGTTGGAGATTTTAATGAGCTAGAGCACATGACTGAGAAAAAGGCGCTAGGCCACCCTCAGTTAAAAGAACGGAACGACTTAGCCAATTCCTAACTGCTATTCAAGGTGAGTCCATGCCAGATAATGGCCGAATTTTTACGTGGAAAAAACGGTTTAACGGTACATGGATCTATGAACGATTGGATCTAGGTATATCAAGAAGGGATTTCACCGATCTCTATCCAAATCTTTGTGCTCAACATGGAGCATTTACCTTCTCGGACCACTGTCCGATTATTGTTAACACTAAGACAGATCATCCTCCGTTACGACCCTTTCCTTTTAGATTCCAAAATTTTTGGACTTAATTTTCAATAGTTGGGCAAACTATCAATGCGAAATGGAAAATGAAAGACAAGCAATCAAATATGTATCGATTTATGTGTAAATTGAAAGCAAATAAGAATGAACTGAAGCCTTGGATGAAATCATACTTGGGGAATATAGAACTTGGATAAAATTACTTATATTGAGGAGAAATTTATGGAGAATCCTATGAGTTTTAGACTCAATGAGTGGCTCATCGTATGATAAAACAAAGAGAGAAATTGCTTCTGTTTAATCAAAAGTAGTGGGGGCAACAAGCTCGAAAGGAATGGCTAATTAATGGGGATCGTAATTCCTGCTATTTTCAAAAAATGCGCTCACTATCGGCGTAAGAAGCAAAGCATTGTTAGGATAAAGGATGATATTGGTGGCTGGATTGAGGACCAGCAGATTATTTGTCAAAAATTTATAGAGGATTATTCTAATTGGTTTAAATCGACTTTTTTGCATCCACTAAATTTACCAGATCTTGGTATTCCTAAGCTTATTAACCAAGTTGACAATGATAAATTAATTCTTGTACCGACAAAAGAAGAAATCAAAAGCACAATCTGGGACATTGACCCAAATAAGACCCCGAGTCCGGATGGATTTGGGGCAGGGTTTTTTCATGAATATTGGCAGGTTATAGAAGAAGACCTTCTAGCTAGCATTTGAGATTTTTTTCATCCATGGAAAAGTTTTACGGCAACTTAATCATACATTTATTACCTTAATTCCATAAGTGGATCGCCCTCATTTGACTTCTCAGTTTCGGCCCATCAGCCTCTGCTCTGCCTTTTATAAGATTATCTCTAAAATACTAGTGAATCGACTCCGGCTGCTCTTCCCTCAAATTGTCTCATCTTATCAGAGCGCTTTTCTCCCAAGACGCTCAATTCATGACAATATCCTCCTCACTCATGAGATTATGCACAAATTTAAAGTAACCAAAGGTAAAAATGCGTGGGCAGCACTTAAATTAGACATGGTAAAGACTTATGACCGAGTTGAGTGGGACTTCCTGTCTGCCTGTTTTGCAACAACTGGGGTTTCATGATAAATGGATTGGTTGGATTCGAGAGTGCATTACTACAGTCTCATATTCACTTCTTATTAATAATAATCCACAGGGGATGTTTTTTCTGACAAGAGGCATCCGACAAGGGGATCCGCTTTCGCCATACCTTTTTATTATTTGCATGAATGTTCTTAGTATAGCGCTTAGCAAAGCCGCTATTACTCCCAAATCTGGAGTGGGGACCAAAGTATGACCTAGGACCCCGATCATCCCATGTCTGTTCTTTGTAGACTATGGCCTGTTATTTTGTAGAACCAACTCTGCATCCTACTTTATGCTCAAGCACATTCTAGAGCACTTTTGCTCATTATCTGGACAGTTAATTAACTTTCATAAATCTTCCATTATGTTTTCTAAAAATGCCAAGCCAATGCATAAACAGTCGGTTGCGGGAGTTTTTAATATTCCACATAACGAATCATTAGGTAAATACCTTGGTTGTGTGGTGTTTCAAGGAAAACCCACTACGACTACTTTCTTAGATATCCTTGCAAAAGCAACAGGACGTATGGAATCTTGGAAAGCTAGTTGTCTTTCGAAAGCAAGAAGGGTGGTCCTTATTGAGGCAAACCTGAAATTTTTGTCAGCACATACGATGCAATGCTTTGAACTTTCCAAAAAATCTGCCCGATTATTAAGGCGGGGGTAGCACACCATGGCGATTCCGGCATCCTAGTAGCAGAGGCAAGAGTCTTGCGTGATGGTGTTCGGGTAGCAGTGGAGGCTGGTTTCAAGCAGGTCTTGATTGAAGGGAACAATATAACAGTTATTGAAACACTTCAAAGGAAGATTGACATACCATGGCAGATTGATACTATCACTAATGACATTTTGTGTTACCTTAGCAAGTTTGATTATGTTACTATCTCTCACATTTTCAGATAGGCTAATATGGCAGCTGATTGGTTATTTAAATTAGGTCACTCCCTCTGCTTAGCTGCCTCCTGGGATTGGTCCCCCTCCCTCGATCTTAGTACTATTCTTTAATTATTCTGATATGATGGGACAAGCTCTTGTGAGAAGAGACGTTTATCTCCCTTACCATATACCTTTGTAAAATATATATATATATATATATATATATATATATATATATATATATATAATATGGCATTACAACACTATTTTTTTTTTTTTAGTTTGATCATTGATGAGTTTTTTTTTTAAAGTTCTATTTGGCAGAATCCCAAAATATGCATTTGGAGTTTGGAATTGAATTTTGGACTTCAATGCTAAACACACTTTGGTGATTGTAAACCATGATAGTTCCTATGAACTGTACGCTCTGCTCACATGTAGTATCATTGACTAGGTCTTTTTGTCCTTGGCTAGCCCAATCTAAACTTAATTAAATTGACAATTAAAGCCCGGTTTTAACTCTTAAACAAACGAAAAAGGTCGTATTAAACTCGAGATCACAATCTTTTAAAGCCCATGTCTTCTCTTCGCTGAGTGTAACTTTCGTTTATTTATCGGCAATCCAAAAGAACAAACAAATTTAAAGGCAGATTTTTTATACATAAAGGAAGGAGAGCTGAAGGAAAACTAGAAATTCAATGGCTTAAAGCGATATGAAGCAATCCCTCAAACGTCGGAGCCCGAGCCCAAGCCCAACCGTTTATTAGATCACCATGTCTCTCCTCTGTTACATGCAGAGTATGTTTATACCGAACCACCTCTGCTCCTAATCTCCTCACTCCATTCAAATATTCTTGCTCTTCAAGACACCGTCTTTCTAGAACTTTCTGTTGCTCCATCGCATTAACCTGCTTCTTCCGACGACGCCATGCCTCGTGGTCGTGGAAGCTCTGGAGGTTTGTTTCCCACACACACACTCTCTCTCTCCTCTGCTTTTCATTGCCGTTTTTCTTTACTATTATGTTTGGGGTTTCTCTTAAATTTTCATTCTTCTTCCCGCGATCGGAGAGGGGACAATAATAATAATAATAATAATAATAATAATAATAATAATAATAATAA
>JACYFF010031958.1:110307867-110400150 GCA_017589665.1 Selenicereus undatus
ATAATAATAATAATAATAATAATAATAATAATAATAATAATAATAATGACAAGAGGAATTTTAAACAGATGAAACCCTTGGTCTCTTCCCTCGATCTTGACCACCAAAATCCTCTAAATTAATCTCTCGTTGAAACATCAATCAGTCTCTCCTTAATTGTTGCAAATTAGATTAAGGCACTTGAACTGGATTTTTTAGGGCCTTAATTTAATGATGACATTCTAATAGTTGTGGTATATATGCTTCATTCTAAATATATATACGTTGTAAATTACAAGATAGTATTTAGGGCCTTTAAAAATGACACTCTAATAATTGTTACCTTTTTTTTTTTGGGATCTTTCAGGAAGATCATCTTTTCGTACGTCTCCTAGCCTTGCGGCGCGTGAGTAGATTTTAGAGCACGTACAACATCACGCACGCGCCTTAGGACCTGAGCCGAAAACTGCTGATGACTTGTGTAGCAAAAAAGAGTTCTGCACAAGCCGGCAGGGGCTTGGAGCTTGCCTTTTTTTTCTTTGCAATTTTTACTTTAATTTAATTGTTTTTTTTTTTGTTGGTTGGCTCTATAAAGAAGGTGGTGTGTTGTGAAACCGGTAACAGATTGGCGAGAAGCGATACAAAAAAAAAATACGCTCTACACAAGTGGCGGCAAGTGGCGGGGAGCGATACACAAAAGTAAATTGCGAAAGGTAATAGAATGGGTGACAAATTGAAGTTAACCTGCATAATCGATGAAACAAACATGCCCTTATTTTACCTATATTTTAAATTAGGAATAAGAAACACGCTATAAAAATACAACACCAATTTATCTTTTATAAGTAATCAATCTTAAAATCAACAATGTACTTCTCCCTTTGTTGTTGATTGATTCATAAGTGTGTTGCCTCACTTATCCAACATTATTAAAGACATACATATTTGGGAAAGTCAAGGTATCCAGTTATTCATCAATTACATTTTCAGGGAAGCAAACATGGCAGCGGATTGGCCTGTCAAATTTGGACATTCAACTATGGCGTCCTTCTCTTCAGATATTTATTTTTCTCCATCTCTTATAATTATTTTAGCAGATGATGTAGTTGGGCGTACTCTTGTGACAAGAGTCGCTTAATATCCTTATAGCCTTATTTACCGTTGTTAAAAAAAATAAAATGTGTTGCCTCAATTTTGGACTGAGGCTAGAGTTTTTTTTAAATTTTTATTTTTAAATCAAAGAAATCAGAATTCTATGTTGATTACAAATCTTCAAATGGGAAAGAGCTTTGTTATCAATAGTTCCATAGTAACAATTCTAATAATTTAAAACTAAAATGATATTAAGTAACTCAAATGTGAAAAAGTTAACAGTTTTTTACTAACAAAATTGAGCTGTTTCCCTCTTCAGCGACGGCGGCAGCTCCTAAACCTCGTTTCCACGTGGGGTCCTGGCTGATCTGTTCTGCTTCGCCTGTGAGCTTGGTTTACCAGCGTCTGTCTGGTTGTTGTCGTCTGTTCTGTGGACTTGGGCATCACGGAGGGTGAGTTGATGGATGATTGGAAGAGGCAGAATACGAAGTAATAGACTTTCACCGATATCAAGAAGAAGACGTTAAGACTTATATGCTCCCGGGAGTATGCACCCCTACTGGCATATATATATATATATATATATATATATATATACATTTTCTAATGTGTATTTGTCATATGAATAGTTATTAATGCATATTTCGCTTATGTGGATTGCGGGAGTATATAATCGCGGGTGTATGCTATAGACTTTGGTTATTTAGAAGCAAACCATGAAAAATATTTGGAGACCCTGAAAGGAATTCGTTATCAGTTGTCAGAGTCTCACAGACATTGATAAAAACCTATTCGCTTTTCAATTATTCTTTTCACTGGGAGATAATTAATATTAACTTCACCACAGCACGTTTTTGGATCAAAATCTACGATCTTCACAGGCATGAGAAACCGCAAGTTTATTGAACATTTGGCAACTACGTAAAGGTGGATCAATCTGACTTACTCATCCCATCAAAAGCCCTTAAGATTCGGGTGGACTGTGACCTTAACAAGCCTTTAAGCAGAGGCCTAATGCTCAAATGAATGGAGAGTCTACTTGGTTGAAGATAAAGTACATCAAACACCCAAACTTTTGCTGCGTCTGCGGTATGCTTGGGCATGTTTATAAGTGCTCTGAACATTATGATGCAAATGTGCCCGATACAGAATTGCAATATGGTGAATGGATTAGAGCCTCAAGAAAGCCAAAGAACTTGAAAAGGAAACTCCAGAAGCACGACAGTGGCTGCTGAAACTTTACGAGGTCAGTAATTGGAGTAAAGTGAAGATGAGGATAAACTTTAACAAAAACTCATCATCAACCATGAATATTGATCATGCTCACTTTACTGTAAGAGGTGATTTGGTAAAAAAAATAAAAAAAATGAATGAATCCCCCGCTGATAATCCATCCCAAGATGCCAAGGTTCAAGATGGGAAAGGATGAATGCTAAAAACAACACTGATGAACGAACGGCGGAGGTTTCATCGCAACCCCTCAGAGCCAAATGAGTATCATGTGTCTTAACTGTCAGGGTCTAGGCAAGCCCTAGGGTGATTCAACTAGCCAAACCAGGCCAACAGAAGGTTTTCTGCACTTGGATATTCCCCAAGGATGAAATTTTTTTCTTAGAGGGCATGTTCAACTGCCTTCCCTTCTAAGTATGCCTTAGCGAGACGCATTCAAGACATCGATGTCAGATGCAACTATGTGCTGAGTTGTAAGAGTCAGACATCCATGCCCTTTTTGGTTGCCTTCATGCTGTCAGAATTTGGGCGACATCCTCCTTTTCTCAAGCTTTCCTCAACTGTAATCTCTGGTGTGCATTGGACATCATTCTCATGATTCAGGAAAAAAAGTAACGACAAGCTTGGAGAATTCATCGGTGTCATGTGGGCTCATTGGAACTCTTAGAACGAATGCTTATTTCGTAATCCTACACCAAATTCTGAGATACCTATTGCAAAAGCTCCTGAATCGTCAAGGATTTTAGAGTTGCTGCGCACTGACCATTTCTTTATGCCCTCTGGTTCTTCTTTATCGACTTGAAAGGCGCCCTGTTCGGGCCTTGTTAAAGTTAATTTCACTGCGGCCAAGCTTGGTGGCTGGGGAAGAGGTTGGGGAGATACGGGCCAAGACACCAGTGGAGGTGTTCGTTTTTCAACGGTGCAACAAAGTCCGGGTTTGAAGGGAGCAGAGTTAGAGAAGGCGAACGCTTGTTTTTTGCCTGCAATGCATGGGACTTGGGCTACATGGAGATCATCATCGGAGGCAATTGTTCCAGATTAATGTTGAAGCTGCAGTCCAAGTCTTGCTCTAATACTTCCATTGGTTTTGTTTTAGATTCAATTTTGTGTCTTGCTACTCGTTTTATTTTTTGCAATTTTTCTCATGTTAAGAGGATGAGCAATCAAGCGACTCAATCACCCTCCCATCTCCATCCTTTCTGCTCTTATTGCAGAAAGTCGATTGGAGATTACCCAGATCACATGACTGATATGACTTTATAAGACATTTGTACGAATCAAGTTTCTGATTAATATTAATCCCCTTCTATAAAAAAAATTAAAAAGATGAATTTATCTATTCTATAATATAATCTAGATATCAAGTCTTATACCTTTAAAAATCCAACTAAATACAAGATATATTGAAGTTGTATTTTCTTGTAGGAAAAGAAATTGTGAGTCTTCAAGATTTAATAAGACACGTCCATTCTTCAAGGCATTAACCATTTGGTAAATGTTTAACGCTGATTTTAACATAAAGACGCCGTAGTCCAACTCTTCACCCGCGAATCCAACATCACCAAACCAACTGTATTTTGTGAGTGATTCACATTTCACAGTATTTGTCTGGAGACCACGAAATCCTCGTCCTTTCCTCTCTCCTCTGACTCTAATACTCCTGAATAATTCAAACCATCCTCCATCTCTGAAATTATCAACTGTTCTAAGACCTAGGGTTTTCGATTTCAAATTGATTGAATTCAATCAATGCCTTCCGAAAAGATTGTGGAAGAAGACGAGCAGCGACGTTCGCCGGAATCGCCGCCGGCGCGGCGAACTCCGGCGGAGGCGACAGCGGCGGCGTTAGGGCAGACGCTGATACCGGTGGTGAACAAGCTTCAGGACATATGCGCACAGTCGGGGGTTTCTCTCCCTATGGATTTGCCCCAGGTAGCGGTTGTTGGTAGCCAAAGTAGCGGCAAATCGAGCGTAATTGAAGCCCTAGTTGGTCGCGATTTTCTCCCAAGAGGCCCTGATATCGTCACACGGCGGCCTTTGGTGCTGCAATTGATTCAGACTAAACTTAATGATGACGGCTCCATTGAGGAGTACGGTGAGTTCTTGCATTTGCCCGGCCACAAGTTCTATGATTTCGCTCAGATCCGTAGAGAGATCCAGGTAGCTTATTTATTATTAGTTGCAGCCAATTTTGATAGAGTTGATTCACTTTTTCTTAGCGTTGGGCTGGAAAGTGACTAAATTGAATGTCATGGTTAACTATCTTTCGCTTAGATGGTAATGAATATTTTTGCAATCATTGCTGTTCATGGAAGCAGCCTCTTTGCAAGTGCGGGGCTAAGGCTTGCTTACAGTTACATGACAGCACCGCACCCCGTATGTCATGGGCACATTGTAATAAAGGCATACTATTTGTGTGTGATTTGATGGTTGGAAGACGGTATGGGGGGAGATGAAAATCTGGTCAATTAGTTGGGCTAATGAGATGGTTTTGTGTGTGATTTTCTGAGAGATTGCAGTATTTCTTATGTTGTGTGTGTTTTGGGGGGTGGGGGGTGTAGGGGTTTGGAGTGGAGCTGTGATGGATTGTGCGGTTGAAAGGCCTAATAAATCCTGCAGCCAAATGCCGTATGGGCTGTGAAATCGGATGTATTGGAATGTTGGGAAGAGGGGGCATCAGAAAAGTCAGAAATTTGATCTATTGGTGGTGAAGTACCGATAGGATTTTAGAATTTAGTCCCAGTGCAATAGTTAGAAAGGAAGAGAGATAATTGAATTGGCAACATATCAACTGCTAGCATGATGAAAAATGTAGACTCTTGCTTTTCTTCCATTCAGTAGATATTTTGTGTTTGTGGAGTAATTGCTCTGAGTTCTTTTTGTTCCATTACTGCTTCCAGGCTGAAACTGATAGGGAAGCAGGTGCAAATAGGGGCATCTCAGAGAAAACAATACGCTTAAAGATCTATTCTCCAAATGTTCTTGACATTACTTTGATAGATTTGCCTGGAATGACAAGAGTTCCCGTTGGTGACCAGCCCTCTGATATTGAAGCACGAATCCGCACAATGATAATGAAATACATACGGCACCCAAGTTGTATAATATTAGCTGTTACTCCAGCAAATTCTGATTTGGCCAATTCAGATGCACTTCAAATAGCAGGAAATGCAGACCCTGATGGTAAAACATCTGTATTTTATTCTCCCTTTACTAACTGTGCACAATCAATCTATTAAAAATGAAAGTATATGATCAATAGCTGGTTTTCTTGCCTTTGTTAGCATTTTGCTTAGTCTGTTTTGCTCTTTCTCTGAGCTATTTGTTGGTGCTGTTGTTCCAGGAAAACGGACTATTGGTGTTATCACAAAGGTTCAAGCTTTTTCAAATCGATTAATCTCATGTCCTTTTCTTGTACTTGCACGCATGTAATAGTCAACAATAAATCTATAACATTGACTGCCTTTTTTTTTTTTTTTAGTTGGATATCATGGATAGGGGTACTGATGCCCGTAATATGTTGCTTGGAAAAATTATTCCACTTCAGCTTGGTTATGTAGGAGTTGTGAACCGCAGCCAAGAGGTAATGCTACATTGATGTGGTTATCAATTATCATTTCAACTTGCAGTTGAAATTGATAGGGTTCTTATGTCTGGATCTGGATGCTGACATGTTCTAGCTTTCTTGAGCAGGATATAATGCTTAATCGCAGCATAAAGGATGCCCTTGCTGCTGAAGAGAGATTTTTCCGCAGCCACCCTGTATGATTAGACTTTACTTTCTGAATTTCATCAGATGCATTTGAAGTTTGTTTCCTTCCAAATTCTGTCTAAGCTTGTCGTAATTCTTGCGGCCATGTTCATGATGCATTTCATGGACAATTCTTAATGATTTTGACAGGCATATATTAATCTTGCTGATCGCTGTGGCATTCCGCAGTTGGCGAAGAAGTTGAACCAGGTAAGTTTTGAGGTTGGAAGACAAACAAAAAGAAAAACCCCAGTAAAGTGTTCACTGCTTTTCTGGGAGATGCTTCTGAGCAATTACTTTTATGAATGAACTTTGTCCACTTTGTTTTGTGTAGATTTTGGTGCAGCATATAAGACAATGTCTCCCGGGATTGAAGTCACGCATAAGTTCGCAGTTAGTATCTGTAACAAAGGAATATGCCAGCTATGGACAGATTCCTGAATCAAGAGTAAGCCCTTGATAATGGATAGTTTGTTAGTGGCCTAATGCCCTAGTTACCTGTACTATTTGTAACGTAGCATTCGCCATCTGTTGTATACTGCCACTTAAATATGAGAAGCAATAGAATTCTGTGATCAACTAACGTCTTCAAAAATTGAGAATGAAATGTGGTCGTCTGTTGGTTTCTAGTTTATGTGTCTTATTGCTATCTATGAGTTAGCCCATGATGAGGACAGGGCATCTGGCTGATAGAAGTTTACAAAAGCTCTCAGGGTGGTGCTGTCCTGTTGCATTCTTTGTTCATAATTGCTTCTAATTCCATTTTGTGCAGGCTGGCCAGGGAACTCTGCTGCTGAACATCCTGTCTAAATATTCAGAAGGTAAGAGTCAGTATTCCTCCGCTCAATGGAATTGTAATTAATTCTTAGCACTTGTTTTCCTGGTTTTTATCATTCACCATCATCACTGCCTTCTTCACTTTGTCACGGTTGCTTGAAGTGGTGTGAAAGTGCTGATTTTCGCTTCTTCATGATTGAATTGTGTTTACGTGCACTTAGAAACTCATCTATCAGTTTAATTGTGACAGCATTTTCTTCTCTGGTTGAGGGGAAAAGTGAAGGAATCTCAACATCTGAGTTGTCTGGAGGGGCACGAATTCATTATATTTTTCAGTCTATCTATGTAAAAAGTCTGGAGGTACGCTTTCTTCCAATCCTCATGAAAAGAGTCTGAAATATGTTTACATTGAAATTTGTACCTGGTCCACCTTGGTAAGATGCTTCTTGTACATCTTTTCTATGACATATTCTGAATGCTTCTAGGCCAGAGAGGCCTTGATTTCTAATTTTACATCCTTTAGTATCTATGTTTTCACGTGAAATCAGAGAATTATGCCAGAAAATGATCTTGCAGGATGTTGATCCATGTGATGGATTATCAGATGAAGATATCCGCATTGCAATTCAGAATGCAAGGGGTCCAAGGTCCGCTGTTTTTGTTCCAGATGTAGGTCTATTTGGTTTTTCCCTGTTATGTGCCATTTTTTTCAGCTGGTGGTTTTCAATTTTCATACAATATCACCTCATATACAGATGAGCAATGCTTGATAGGCTATGAATTTTGTCATATTATCTCGTCTATCATGTTGATGATACATGAATATGTCAAATGTACTTTATTTTGGCTCTTCTTTGTTGATAGATATATAAATCGATCCTAGGATCTATTCAATTATGAAGTGTCTCCCCCGCCCCCCAAGGAACTGATAGGCACATTAACATCCTCTTGTCCAAATTCTGCATCCCTTTCTGCCACGGTTGAGGTATATTCTTGACATGTCTGGGCATGGCATTGTATTTTCACTTTGAGTGCGGTTTTTTAGATATATGCTACAGGCAGCAAGTGCTTCTCTCTGATTGGTTTATGATATATCATGAGATAGGTCCCATTTGAAGTTCTTGTCAAAAGACAAATAGCTCGGTTGTTGGACCCTAGTCGCCAGTGTGCAAGATTTATCTACAATGAATTAGTAAAGGTAGGAAGCTCCTTTTTGATGTCTTTGAGGCATAAAATATGCCATTCATGTTGTGAATTCTATGGCAGCCTAACTCTACGGAGCTTTGATATGGGGGAAATTTCAGATGAGTCACAGTTGTATGGTCAGTGAGTTGCAACGATACCCAGTGCTCAGAAAGCAGATTGATCACGTTGTTGGCAGGTTCTTGCGAGATAACCTCGATCCTGCAGAGAACATTATTGGACACATTATTGCAATGGAGGTAAGATAAATAAGTAAAAAACAGTGTGACAAATTTTTACTGGTTGCATTGTCTTGCTAACTTTAAAATCCCGCCAGGGTCATTATGGACTGCTGTTCTTGTAATCTTAATAATTGGCTTATTTGCATGGAGTGAGTCTGAAATAAAAGTTCTCTAAAAAGTAGTGTTGCTATTCCTTCAATAAGAACTTTTGTGCCTTAATCCAAAGGTCTTTTGTTGCGCAGTTGTTAAACTATAATGAAAGTTGTATTAGAATCCAAGCTGTAACATCTTTTTCTAGACCTTTGAGATTAAACTTCGCTGTTATTTCATTGGTCGGTAATTGAGTTGAGAATTATCTTTTCTAAAGAGGATGTTTTAAGATAAGATGGGAAGTTACCATTGCAGACTGTTGTACACTTTTAGCAGTTTTTCCAGGTCATTGATGTTTTACGTGAATCGTGCAAGATTTAGCTAGGACAGGTTTACCATTGGTGCATACGCTCTCATGGCTTGTTTGGTTCTATGTAATCAAAGTGGTAATGCAATCAAAATCGTAATGGTGATTCCATTACTATGTTTGGTTGCCATTAAGGAATGTAGTCAAGATTACATTGCAATCACGTTTACCTCAATCTGTGCAACTACAATTACTTGACTTTTCCTAAACAATTGTAATTGCATACCTTTGAATCAAAGTCTACCTAACTATAAGCTATTATATTTGGGAACTTTCTTTCTCTTCTCTCCATTGTCTCTCCTTTACTTCTCTCTTGTTACTTTGACACCATTTTTTAAAGGTTTGAAGTCCCCTCACCCCTCTCCATATTAGATAAAGTTTAACCTAAATTAGGATAGTATTATTGTAACTGTATTTTTGTACGTTCTAGACATCGTGTCTCTCTCTCTCTTTCACACATCATCATCATCATCTCTCAACTTGGTAAACTTGAACAATATTACATTATTGTAATAGAAGAAATAGAGTAAAGTAAGTCTCATGTAAAATATCGTAATCATGAGGATAAGATATTGGATAATAATTATCAACAAAGCTATAAATAATTAAAATAGGCAAATATAAATTACGAATTGAATTGCAAGTACTTCACATCATGTGTAAAATTAAGTGTTGTTTGTAAATGAATTCTTTCCATTGCACTTGTAAAAACTTTGTAACCAAACATTGTAATCCAATTATTATCCCATTTCATTACACTAATAATTGCATTACATGATTAATTCCATTGCATAATGATTGCATTACTTTCAACCAAACGCTACATCAGTGTCTTTAATCTTGTAAAAGTCATGGTTTGTCCTTGTCTTAGTAAACATTTGCTTTATTTTCCTACTTTAATTTTCCCTTCTTCTTATGATAGCTCTCTGCATTTGTCTGTTGTCATCAACCCTCTGAAGAGTGAAGAGACAATCTTGTCCATTGTAGTTTTAGAGAATTTTTTTTTCCCCTTTTTGATGCTACAAGCAAGATTAATCAGAATATTATGTGTTTGTAGATGGATTACATAAACACTTCCCATCCAAACTTCATTGGTGGAAGCAAAGCTCTAGATGTTGCTCAGCAGCAAATCAGGTCGGCATCAGTTGTACCTGTTCCTAGACAAAGGGTATTATTTCTTGAATGTGTTGCTGAATGGGAATCATTTGCGTAGTTAATTCTTGCTCTTCATTGTGACATCACAACTATCGTACTTTGGATCAGGATGTTGTAGAAAATGATGTGATGCAAGGTTCCGAAAGGGGTTCAAGACCCAGAGGAATTGTTGGTAGGTCAACTGCCAATGGATTCATTAAGCCACCTTCTGCTAATGGTGTGGTTGTGGATCAGGTGTGATGTTGCTTTTTCCTGTTCCATTATTTTCGTACTGTTAAGGGTTTTTTACCTCCCTATTGTATATTCATAAGATTGGAGTTGAATATTATACTTGCTATTCAGTAGAAAAGCTGATCCTAGGTGCCAGTTCCTTTTCTTCGAATTGCATGTATAAAATACACCCTGAGGAGTTTTAACATGACTTTTACTTGCTGAGCGTATAGGGAGCTCGATCAAATACACATGCAGAGACTGAGAGAAGTCGGCCACCTGGTAAATATTCCAAGTTTTGTTGAATTGAACATCTTCTCAACATCTTTACTCTCTGGTTATTGTGATGTCTGAAGTTTCAATTTAGTACATTGCTGTAGCATTGTTGTGACTGGCCCTCAGTTTCCTATGATTTCTTGTATATAACATTGTCCTGATTTGTTTAACGGGAAAGGCAATTAATGCTGACATGTTGATGGAGGATGATGTCTATGGACCACATGGTTTATCTCAAAACCTGACATTTACACAACTGTTACTTCTTGATCAATACATTCCAGTAAAGAGAATGTGTTATAAATGCTGATGGTGACAGCATTGTAGATTTTTTGGGGAAGCTAAGAAATGCAGGTAGGCCATAATTCTCCGGCCCTCTTAAGTTTATATGTACTGGGATCAAAGTCCTTCTTAGTTAAAACTCAATTGATTCTCAGAGCCTCTTGTTTTTTGATGGTGCATATATATGAGGCAATAAATAGATTGGGTACTCTGGAGAATAACAAATTTTACAGTAAAAGCAACCCTTATCACTAGTGGTTGCTATGTAAAGCCATTCTGGACATTAGTTGTGACTTGTGATGGATCTCACTGGTATCTCAATCTGGAAACGAAGTTTGTAAGTCTTGGTTGTTACGGGTTTAGACTACTATAAAGACGACTATAAATTTTTATTTTGTGAGAAGCCATTGTAGTAGTCCACCATAAGTTCAGCTTCTATGCTAGAGGATCTAGTTTTATATTTCTATTTCAATCACATGATGCTAGACATAGAGCAGAAGGATTAAGCAAGGGAATATAAACTGCAGCTACCTTTCTATTTCTTCCCCCCCCCCCCCCTCTTTTTTTTGGACATCCAGGCTACAGATGAGCTTACCACTAACCTAGGATAGATTTCTCAACTTGCCATTGTTCTGTTTCTTTTTGGATATCTGTGCTGTGAATCGTGATGGTGGATTTGTCTCTTTATTTATTAAAGTTTTTGTCCCTTTGGACCTTGATCTGTAAATACAGCTAGCTCCATGTGGGGTATTTCAGCTCTATTCAGTGGGGGTGAGAACCAGTCTTCCGCACGGGAGGCTCCTAGAGGCAATGCACACAGGGAGCCAACATACACCATCGAACATGCATTGTCTACTATTCATTTGCAAGAGGTGTATTTTCAATGGAGTCAGCTTTCTTGGTGGTTCTTTTGTTTTCTCAGTTGCCTTATCTCTTGTATAACCTTGTTCTGCTTTATGTCAGCCTCCTACAGTCTTGAGGGCCTCAGAGACCCCTTCAGAGCTAGAGGCAATTGAAATTGCTGCTACTAAATTGCTACTGTCGTCTTACTTTGACATAGTGAGAAAAATCATCGAGGATTCAGTGCCCAAAGCTGTCATGCATTTCTTGGTCAGTTGAAACTCTCGTCTTTCTATCATATGCAGTTAGAGCTTATCGAATGCGAATGACGCTGGTGGTGCACTATCTTCACTGATATCCTTACTCTTGATGCTCTTCTGTGTGAACTTTTTTTCAGGTGAACCACACGAAGCGTGAGTTACACAATGTTTTGATTCAAAAACTTTACAGGTGATTTACACCGTTGGCTTTTTTTTGCATGACTTGTGTGATGTCGTCTGCACTTACTCAACCAGCCTTGGATGCGTAATCCTATGTGGCCACAATGGTTAGGTTATGCATATGGCTTAACATTGCACTTTTTTGTTGCTGAACAGAGAGAATCTATTCGAAGAGATGCTGCAGGAACCTGGAGAGGTGGCAGTCAAGAGAAAGCGCACCTGGGAGACTCTTCAAGTTCTTCAACAGGCTTTCCAGGTGGGCGTCTTAGACTTTGGTTGCTCATTTCCTGATACCTAACCCTAGTGGGACTGCCTTCAGTATAAATTTGGTGGCCGATCTCTGACTGACTAAATAAAACCTTATTTGATTTGGCTTAGTTGGTCATCCACTGTTCTCTGGGATGACTTTTTTGCTCTGTTAGTTTTCCTATAATTTCACAGAATGGAAACATTATGTCTTCTGGTGCATGAAGGAGCGCTTAATCTATCATAGCAGTCTTTAGTAGACCATTCAAATATCGGTATCCTGCTGTCAGTGTACATTCTCACTATGTCTTAACTGGTCATCACCCCACTTGCCACCCCTCCTCTTCCTCCCACAAAACACCCCTTCAAAAGGCAAATGAAAGGAAAACCTTCAATTACTAGACAACTTTAATTGTTGATGGATCCAAAGAAAAACTTTCCTCTCGCCTTTTTGTCCGTCCCATATCCCCTTTTCCCTAGGTTGTGATATAGAGCCGTCTGCGTAGAACTGAATTTGCTTCTTGTTATTTGTACTGCTTCCTTTGCTTGTAGACACTGGATGAATTACCACTTGAAGCCGAGAGTATCGAAAGAGGATACAGCAGGGGAACTGACTCCATTGGGCTGCCAAGGGCTCATGGCCTTCCTCCTACGTCCTCTTATGCATCAAGCATGTTTCCTTGATGTTTATAGTAGTGATCTGGTTGAGTGGTTTACACTTTTCCACACGAGTTGGGTCTCTTGTTGATTCTCAAACAAGCAGCAGAGCGTGAACAGAACATGCAGTGACGTAAAACTGAAGCAAAAAATTTTGGCTTCTTACAGTTAGTGAAATCCCAGTTTGTTGGGAGCTTTTTAGAACCATAAACCAAGAGAAAGGCTTGGTACATATTTGTTTCTGCCTCAGTGGAAATAGAGGGGCCTTGGTACATATTTTGATTCTGCGGTTTCCATACTTAATGACAAGGAGGAGAACAATAAAGTTGTAATTTTTTAAACTGCGCTCATTCACAATGTTTGCCGTATTTATTCATGTAAGACTTCAATTATATGAGTCCTTGAACACCCGTTACAGCCCCCGCCCCCCCCCCCCCCCCAAAAGTCACACAGAATAGAAGAATAAATCCCTGAAACTTCCAATGTTGAATGCGACTGAAGAACCTTTTACACACTACTCCAACCCCCCCCCCCCAACTCCCACCCCCAACAAAAAAAAAAATACAAAAAGCGATGCAGCCTCTAATTGTCTTACTTCTATCTCCATTGCTTGTTTTTCTTGTTCTCCCACAACTCGCTAGTCTCGATCAATTTGAAAAACAACTTTTAGAGACCACTAATTACAAATCTGTTGCTCTCTCTCTCTCTCTCTCACGTACACGGCCTCCTGAGTCACGCCACAACAAAAGTTGTGGCGCAACGGCCTCTATGTCTTAATCTCTTGCTTCCTTTGGTCCCTCTACTTTCTAATAATCTCCGGGTGGGATGCCTACGCAGGCCCCGTTGTGCCAGATACGAAGTTTATAAAAGTCGTTTCCAAGAGAGGGCTGGAAAAAAGGTTGAAGATTGTCGAACCGTGATGCACGGTCCCTTAGTAAGTCATAGGGTCCCTAAAAGTCTTTAATGGACCTACAAACAGGCATGAACCCACTGGAGATGCTCAGATGCTATAGTGAAATCCTAGTTTGTTGGGAGCTTTTTAGTCATGGGGTCTATTTGGATGCTCTTGATCCAACTCTTTCCCAAACCTTCCCTGCAATTATTCCACATCTTCTCTAATTCTCTTTAATTTTTCTTCTATTTTTTGCTTAAAAAATTGAAAATAAATCACTTAGGTGTTCAAAAATTCAAAACAATATCTTTCCCTGAATTTCATGTCGTAAGAGCTCGTGATACTCTTTCGTAATGGGTAAGACAATCAACACTATGGTTTACCTGAAATCTTGCGAAATTGCGATTAACTATTGATTGCACCAAAAAAAACAAAAAAAGATTTCTCAATTGAAGAGATAGGATATGCTTCATGTGAAATTATGTGCACGCTTAAATAAAATCTGCTGCCAAACCACTAGAGCTCTTATTAAATGATTAACGAATAATATAACATCTTATTTCAAAACAACAAAAGGAAGGGAAGAAATTAAAAGAATGTATAACAACAGTGGCATGTTATCTGAATTTTGGACCAGAAATGCGAAATAGCTACAGCAGGATCAAGTGGCTGATTTTTACGAGTAAACTCGTGCGTCAGCGCATGCGTCATCTCCATACTTTACCTAATCGAAACGTTTCGACACTCCAACAGTTTCAAAACGAGTAAAATGCAACTAGGAATGGGAACTGCAAAAAGAAAATTATTAGCCATTTGTGTACAAAAATAAGTGGACAGAGAGAGAGAGAGAGAGTCAGAGACAGAAGGCTGATTCGGACAGACGCGGAATCACTTTATACAATTGTGGAAAATCCAACTTTATATAATTGTATGTATTGAGGCTCTGCTTTTTTTGGGTTAATTTTAAAATATTTATTTTAATTTATTTTAAGTTATTTTAATTTATTTTAATTTTTTTCAATTCACTTCAATTATTTTAATTAAGTTTAATTTATTACATAAAAAAATTTAATTTATTTTAACTTACTTCAACCCACTTTAACCTATTTTACTCTTTTATCTACTCTAATTTATCTATGGAAAGAACAGGCCCTAATATTATGTGTGTGTGTGGGTGCTTCAATTCATGCTTGGAGTTGGAAAGGAACGTGAGATGATGATGAGATGGTATTGTCCCTTCTCATTGCACTTCAACTGTGATGACTTGAGAACTTCTAGTTCTTTTCACAATTATACGTTGATATTCTTTTTTGTCCTCGATTTTTGTTAACAAGAGTTGAATTACTATCTGTGTATATAATGGTATAGAAATTTTCTATGATATATAAAATTTTTCTATTCACAAGACTCGTATTTAAGAACTTATGTAAGGAGAATAAGTGTCAAACTATTTGAATTAACTTATACTGTTAATTGTTAATTGGTAAAAGTGATTTTATACTAATTTATTTTTATATTGATTTTTTTAAAAATAAGGTCTTAATGTTGAGTCTAATGAATGGACAGATATGTATTGGAAAAGTTTTATAATAAGCAAGTAGTAAACTCGACTCCCTCTAACAACGAACGAAGCATATAAAAGGTTTCACAGGTGTACCAATTAACTTACCATGTTAATCTTTTAAATTATTATTAAACTAGCAAAAATCCATATGTCACCTTGGGTACCTAAAATTTAGAAAATAAAACATGGATTATTTTTAACGTAACATTATTTTCCTTGCATGTTGAACATAGAAAATATTCAAATTTAAATTCGTTAAAAATATAAATGAAAGTACCTCACGATGAATAAAGTCAACTAATACAACAATAACAACAACACCTCCTCTCAGTGTGGGTCCCGTTTTCAGGCGGTTTGGGGAGATCCAGATGTAGGCAGTCTTACCTCTACCGATATCCCTACTCGTACAAATGTTGAATCCAAAAAACCCACAAAAATAAGAGTTTGTGAAAACATTTTATAGAAAAAGGATTTTGTGAAAACATTAAAAGAAAAACCTAAAAATATTCAGCAGAGAGTAAACTAGGAAATAATAATAAAGTCGACTAATCCAATATAAAAATAATTCACAAATATTAAAAGTTTCTCTCTTTTTATCCTTAGAATTAATTAGAAACCAATTATCATTGTATGATATCTTGTTGAAAGACATTTCTAATTAATTAGAGTTTATCTTTATTGAACTGAGGCACTAATATGAAAAATATTTCTAATTAGTACATTTACTAATTATTAGTACATGCACGATCAAAAGATGTGTTAGTACATGGGGACAGATACTAGAACTGGGAAGACTACTCTCAGTGTTCTTTTGAACAATTGCTTACACATTTGAGTGCTCTCTAGCATTACAATGTTCTTCTGATTTTTATAGCCTAATTAAACAAAATTAATTAAAACTTTGTATGTTCATAAAGATGGCATCTAACACTTGATCATAGCTAGTATTACTTGAATGGCACATTTTATTCCATCATGGAATGTAGCTCTTGGGTGGATCTTTAATTTTGATAAGAAGGTCGACCTTTCATTTGATAGTACGTAGTATTATATATATTGATATTGACATCGATAGTAATATTGATTTATATGGCTGTAAAAAAAAATCTTTTAAATAACAAAGCATTAGAAACTCTAATTTTGGAACAAATTAAATTAAATCAAATTATTAGAAGATTAATTAGCCTCTTAATTTCCGTGTATTTGTAAAACAATAAAAATTAATGCTGCAACTCTAGAATGCTAAAACTCTAATTAAATTCTCCATTTACCTTATATAATTGAATTTGTATTTGAGGTTTTGATTTTTCATTCTTTTTTTTTTTTTTTGAAGCGAAGACATTATGATCTCAAGACTGATTGTTTGATGGCAAACACAAACCAATAAAACATACAAGTAAGTATTGAAGCCAAGGTCACTTAATTAACAAAATAACAATTCTTTGGACTCGTACACACACTAGGAAATTAAAACAAGTAGGTGGATTGTTTGGACTCCAAATCTTAGGCATCCTTTAGAACGACAGCTCTGGGTCCAGATGCAGGAATCTGACACTCACAACCATTGCCACACTCAATGAAGACTTTTCCAGCATCTGGACCTTCGAGTTTTGTGATAGTGCATGCAAACCCTTCTCCACAGTAGCAATATGCCCCTTCTGTCTCCACCACTTGTTCCTTGCTTGATCCTTCTCCTCCCTTCTTTTCACTTGGCTTGGAATCCGACTCCTTCCTACAACCAGTAAGTTTTGTATGCCAAGAACATTGCTTCAGTTTGTGAACAGTTCAATTAGTCAGTATTGTAACAAATCCAATTCATAATTAAACTTTTATATTATGTACACCAGACCAGACGTACTAATTGGTTTCATAAATACCTAATAGCTCACGAATTGATAGTTTCAAATATAGATAGCCATCTAAACAAACTAAATGAAGCTAACAATAGTTAGCCAAATATTCATATATAGATCGTGATATAGAATATAGCCACGCGAGCAAGATAATCCGATAATAGGCCTTGTACAGGTCTGAGGGAGGCAAGAGGTAGGCCTAGCTCACAATATCTAAGCCAAAGAGACCCTATTGGAAGCTCTATATAGCTCCACATCAGGAGAACTGCAAGTTATGTATAAGACTCGAGGATCCTATGAGCTCTTTGACAATAACAAGGAAGACATATATACACAAAGGTGTAGTTATTTAATTAGGTTAAAAATGCGAATATGTACATACGTTATGCAACTGCAATCACCGATGCATTTGGAAAAAGGCTTGCCATCGCATTCAGAAGGGTCGATGGTTCTGATCTCGCACTGCCAACCAGGGCCACACTTGCAGAATGCTTTGCTATTTGCAGGAGCCTTCATCCTGATCATCATCAACACAAATCAAAACATATAAATGCTTACGCTTAGGCTAGATATGTCAATATGATCGATCACCTCATCATCATTCACTGCAAACCCCCCCCCCCCCCAAAAAAAAAAAAAAAGCGGAGAAATGTCAGTTGAAGTTCATGTCCATCACATACCCGCAGGATTCAGTTGATGGGCAGCAGCTCTTGGATTTTTCTCCTTCCATAACTTTCTCTCTCCTCTCTCGCTCCTCTCTCTCCCCCTTATGACGATTTGCTAGAAGAATGCCTCTCTTTTTATATTGACACCAACTTCGTTCAATTTTATTTTATTTTTGGTTTTTAAAATTCACACTGTACATAAGATAATTAATTAAAAAATTCGAGGAAAAATGTTTTTACACCTCAATAATGCACACCCACGAAAGGCCTTTCTAAAAAAAAATGGTGGTCCCCGCGACATATGTTTGACATTTTCGTGTAAATTAATTCAGTCCCCATACATATACCAGGAAATGTGGGTCAATGTATCAAGAATTAAAGAACAATTTGTTACTTATAAACTTTTGGGAAGAAATTAAGGAAATACAATTTTTTTTAATGAAAGCTAAATCTAACTAGTGTCGCGACTGATTCTTTTGGCGTTCAAATTCATATCTCAAGAGTATCGATTGCAGATTGTGAATGTTGGATATAATAATCTTAACCATAAACTGTCGACATGACGATCTTATTAGAACTTAAATTAAAAACTATTGAGTGCTTTCTATTTCATAGAACACCGGCAAATAACAATGTAGAAAGATAACTTTAACCTGCTATAATTTAAATTGAACAAATTTCCCTAAATTTGATTTCAATTTTTCAAAACATAAACAGATGGAATGATCTTTTCGAATATCAAGTGTAAGAGTCATTGGATTAGTACATATATCTAGAAATAAAATTTTATATGTATATATTTTTATTATTATTTAGACAACAAAATTGAAAATACAAAACATGAAGTAAAATTCTACATACAACCCCAAGAATTTTGGGAGCATGCAAGATCCCTGTCAAGATTTAATATATGAATTGCGTTATTAATCTTTAAGATTGTTGGGGAGATTTAAGGAAGGAGCTCACTTCAACCAAGGTCCATGACAACAAGTCCAAGTGAGGTTCTATCCTAAAATTAATTGGTAATAGAAGGAGTAGCCCACTTGACTTATATACCATGACCCTTCTTTTCAAACTCCCGATGTGGGACTTCTTTACTCATGTGTGATATTCCCAACAATCTCCCCCTCACACACGAGTTTCTTCTACACCACATCAACGCACAAGCTCCCCCTTGAGCGGAAGCCTTTACCAAGGTGTCAAGTCACCATTAAGAGCTTATCCACGTCATCGAGCCACGCTGTAGCACACGTGTTCCCGCTCGATCAACACCTGCATGTCACTTCACCAAGCTTGTCCATGGGGCCCACCATGCCACACCTTTGTCGCCTAACCGAACGCACCATCGGCTCTGATACCACTTGTTGGGGAGATTCAAGAAAGGCGTTCACTTCAACCAAGGTCCATGACAACAAGCCTAAGTGAGGTTCCATATTAAAACCAATTGATAATAGGAGGAGTAACCCACTTGACTTATATACCATGACCCTTCTTTTCAAACTCCCAATGTAGGACTTCTTTACTCATGTGTGATATTCCCAACAAAGATATAATACTATATCTTGTTAAATTAGCCAAGAAAAAAAAGCTATAAAATAAATACAGTGCAAAATTGAAACGAAATATTTAATCCAAACCAAATAAAAATATAAAAATAAATTAAAAATAGACTTGGGTAAACTTATATTAATACATTATGTAAGAGTATTATTGAGTTGAAAATGATTCCCTTAACTAAAATTTTCATCCATAATATAATGGCGGGTGCAGTGGCCCACATAATAATAATTGAATGAATAAAAGCACCAACTTGTGGATATAGTAAGCTTCAATAAAGACAATTATCATCTCCACTAGACATCGAAACGGCTGAAAACGTTCCTTAGACGTTTCACAGATCGTGCGCAGTCAGCAGTCTGCATCTGAATGTCATTTGCGTAAAAACAAGACAGAGGTGACAGAAGAACAAGGACATGTGCGTAAAAGCAATGTTCACGGACCACCACTTGCGCTGGTTTCAACAATCCATCTTAATAATATTGATTTTCGTCAACAAGTCATGTAAAAATAATGCTTGCGTTTTCGGACGAAATTGTCACCGGATTTTAAACAATTTGATTTTGTCACTGAATTATTTATTCAAAAATATCCCTAATTTACGCTACGATTTTAAAAATGTTATTATAATATGATGGCATTCTCGGAGTTACAATTAATGTCTTTTTGGCTCGTGATTTACATCCACAGTAATATTTAAAGTCAAACGATAAATTGATATTAACACATTTAGACCAAAAAAAAAGTCTAGTAAAAAAATCAAATTTTTGGAAAAGTTAAATAGCAATTTATATCAAGAATATCAGTAACAACAATAACTTTTAATGTAAATTTTACTTTTACAAAGTCTGAAGAGGTTTAGAGGTTGATGAGAACTCAAAAATAATTGCACGGAACACATGATTTGTCATGACGTACTTTCTTAATAAATTATCATATTTGTTCACTCAAGAATCATAATATAATTTTTAAGAACGGTGCAAATATAGTGTGATGTTTGAAGGATACGTGTGATGTGACGGATCAATCTAAAATAGTGTTGACTAATCAAACTCGAACTTTTACCCTTACATGGTTTTTATTTTTGATGATTTTAAGTTTTTCAATGTAATTTTACACACATGCTGATAAGACTAATGATAGTTAGCTTAAAAGATAATTAAAGATTAGTTAGGAAGTCATCGGAAATGTAGGAGCAGTTAGTTACACAAGTTGTATTATTCTATATATATATATATATATATATATATATATATATATATCCATATATGACTGTAATAAGATTAATCAGTTTTGGATTATTCTTGCAATAAAACAAGTTTATAATTCTCTGTCTTCTCTTATTCTTTCTTCATGAATTTCTGTGTGTTCCTCGACTGATAACATGGTATCAGAGCACAGCCAAGCTCCACGATTCTGCTGATCATCTTCTGCAGTCGGTTTTGCGATCGATTCTTTCTTAATCATTCAGATTTAGCCACAATTTGAGGTGATATCTTTCTGAAATCTTGGATTCTATTGTTTCGTTGAAATCTTGAATTCTCTCAAGGTTTCTTTTTCTGGGAATTCATTGAAATAACATTGCTTCACTACTGTTCTATAGAATCTTGATAGTTCAGCTGGGTTTATTGATCAAAATAGCTTGTTTAAAATCTGAGAATGGCAGCTGAAAATGAAGAAATTGATATAAATGCCATATATGTTGGGAATTTGAATGAGCCATCTCACTTACTCTATATACATCCTTCGGATAACCCAAACAATATCTTAGTCAATGATCTTTTAAATGGGGATAATGACAATCATTGGAAAAAGGCAATGGAAATAGCCTTAGTAGCCAAGAACAACTAAGTTTCATCTTGGGGCATTGTACCAAACCAACTACAGCAAATCTACTAGCACATTGGGAAATATGTGACAAAATGGTTTTATCTTGGAATATGAATGTTGTGGTCAAAGATATTGCTCAGAGCATACTCTTCTCAGCTACTGCTAGAGATGTTTGGGTTCAATTAGAACAATGATTTGGTGAGCCAGATGGCACTAAAGTGTTCCAAATACAAAGAGAACTTTGTGTGATCTGTCAATGTCATCAATCTGTCACTGAATATTTTACACAAATTAAGAAACTCTGGGATGCATATAATAGCATAATATCTTTGCCCTGCTGTGGCACAAGTGGAGAGCTTTGTGTTAGTTTGATTGCAGCCAAGAAAATGATTCAGGAACAACAATTGATGCAATTCTTGGTTGGTTTACATGAGGATTATAGAAATGTCAGGGGAAATATACTAATGATTAAGCCTCTGCCCAGTCTTGACCAGGTTTACCAAATTGTATTGCAAGAGGAAAAAACAAAGGTCTTTGTCTTCTTCTGTGTCCATCAATGGAAATTCTATTGCCTTTCATAGCTATATTTCTGGGGATTACTTTAAGAATGGTCAACCACAGCAGAGAAGCAACAATCAAGGGTTTTCAAGACCCAATTCTGCATCATATTCTGGACTTCAATCTCAATCTTCTCAGTTCAATATGGACCAGGTTTACCAAATGGAAGTGTAGCTAGCTTCTTTGCAGGTAAAACATTATGTTTTCTCACTAAGTCTTCTAATGGTAGTATTTGGGTTGTCGATAGTGGAGCCAGTGACCATGTGACCTATGATTTCTCCTTGTTGCACAATGTCAAGAAACTATCTACATGTTGCTATATCACTATGTCTAATGGTAAAAAGGCTCCTATTACACATTCGGGTTCTATGTTTCTGAGGGATAAAATAGAGCTTCACAATGTCTTATACATTCCTACTTTTCAGTATAATCTATTGTCTTTCAGCAAATTGACCAGACAACTTTCTGCCAATGTGATTTTTTACCCCAACTTCTTGTGTACTTCAGGCCCCCATCATACAGAAGGGACTCCTCCTTGGTAAAGAGCATAAAGGTCTATTTCTGCTACAAAAAGGCACTGGAGATCCACAAGCCAACCTGAAAACATCTAGCTTAAGCAACGACAATTTCTCTGTTGTGTTTTTGTCTAGTTATGAATTGTGGCATCAAAGATTAGGACATTTGCCTTTTGATCAACTCACAAATGTAGCCTTGACTTCTTGTGTTGACAAAAAACATGGAGTTTGTCATATCTGTCCTATGGCTAAACTGCATAGGCAATCTTTTTCCTTAAGTACTAATAAAACAAATTCCTGTTTTGAGATTTTACATATTGACATTTGGGGTCCCTGTCCATACAAAACTTATGATGGGGCTGTTTATTTCTTATCCATTGTGGATGATAGATCTAGAGCCACTTGGGTTCTTTTGATGGCAACCAAAAGTGTTGCATTCCCTTTAGTCAAAGCTTTTGTTACTTATGCTGAAAATCAATATGCATCTAATGTTAAAATCATCGGAATAGATAATGGCTTGGAATTTAAAGATTCTTCAGCCCTGGAGTTTTATAAGAATAAAGGAATTATTCATCAAACCACTTGTGTGGACACTCCACAACAAAATGGCATCGTGGAAAGAAAATATCAACACTTATTACAAATAGTTAGAGCCTTACTTTTTCAATCTAATATTCCCAATAAGTTTTGGGGAGATGCCCCCTTGACTGCAGTCTATTTAGTCAACAGAATGCCTTCCTCCATTCTCAACAATAAATCTCCCTTCGAGGTATTATATAAGACCAAACCCACCTATGATCATTTGAGGTCTTTTGGCTGTTTATGTTATGCTGCCACTTTAAAAAGGAACGGAGACAAATTGCAATCTAGAGCTAACCCTTGCATCTTTATAGGATATCCTTTCAGTCAAAAAGGCTATAAGCTATTTGATCTTAAAAGTAAGAAAGTAATCATATCTAGAGATGTTGTCTTTCATGAAACCATTTTCCCCTTCCATTCTTTACATCATTCTTCAGACATTCATCTGCCAGCTATAACAGAATATATTCCTGAAACATCATATTTTTTACTTAATAATTACAATTTTCCTAATGCTGACTCTAACACACAAACAGAACCATCTTCACCTTCTAACTCTCACACCTTCAGTCAAAACATTGCTTATGATAACACACATAATGCTTTTCCATTACATGGTGAGTCACTGCAAAGTGCTCCTACACCATCTTCACCATCTCCTAGGAACCTCAGAAGGTCTACCAGAACACACAAACAACCAGCCTATCTACAAGATTTTTATTGTTGTATGGTTCAAACAAACACTCTTCCTAGTGAATTTCATGCCTTTCATGCTTACCTTTCACAATACTCTGAACCTAAGACCTATAAGGAAGCAGCAATGAAACCAGAATCAAGCCATGAATAAAGAAATTGAAGCTTTAAATAATAACAATACTTGGGACCTAGTAGACCTTCCTGCTGGAAAGAAAGCCATCAGCAACAAATGGGTCTACAAGGTCAAGTTGAAATCAGATGGTACTCTAGAAAGATTCAAAGTAAGGTTGGTGATTAGGGGTTTTACTCAGCAACATGGTATTGACTATCAAGAAGTATTCTCCCATGTGGTAAAGATGACAACTATTAGAAGTATTATTGCCTTTGCAGCCTCCAAGAACTAGCATCTCTACCAACTAGATATCAACAATGCTTTTCTCCATGGAGACTTAGATGAGGAAGTCTACATGGAAGTCCCCAAATCCTTCAAATAAGGTATGCAAATTAAGGAAATCTCTATATGGGCTCAAACAAGCAAGCAGGTAGTGGTTCTCGAAACTCAGTCAGACTCTTATTTCTCTGGGTTATCAGCAATCCCAGTATGACTATTCCTTGTTTATCAATAAATCTTCCACTGACATCACACTAGTTGCAGTCCATGTTGATGATATCATGGTTACAGGGTCCAATCCCTCAGAAATCACTCATCTCAAACAGCACTTGGATACTTTGTTTGGTATCAAAGATCTTGGTCAACTACACTATTTCCTTGGATTAGAGGTTATTCACACTGCAAAGGGTATCATTTTGTCTCAGAAAAAGTTCACAAATGAGTTGCTTAAAGAATGTGGTCCTTTATCTTCTATTACAGTCTCTACTTCTCTCCCCTTGAACTGCAAATTAAACCCTGAAGATGGTGAATTGTTGCATGACCCCCTCTTATACAGAACTCTAATAGGCAAACTGAATTTCTTAACCCACACTGGACCTGACTTGAGTTACACAGCACAGACACCCAGTCAGTTCATGCAGCAACCAAGAACATCCCATTTCAAAGCACTCTAGCATGTACTTAGGTATATTCAGGTAGAGCTGGCAAAAATTTGTCCGACCCGATTACCCGAATTTGTCCGACCCGGAAAAAACCGGGTACGGTCACCAAATTTATGTCCGAATTTAAAATTCGGACAATCGGTCATGTCCGAATTTAAACCGGGTCGGGTTCGGGTTTGGACATTCGGGTTCGGGTTGTCCGGATTTTTGAACCATTTCGGGTTCGGACAAATTCGGACAATCGGACAACCGGGTTCGGACATCGGACAACTATGTTTATATGTAATTTTAGTCCAAATTCTTTAGAAAATTTTATAAAAATAAATTCGGACAACCGGGTTCGGACATTGAAAAATCGGGTTCGGGTTCGGTCACACAAAATTTCGGTCAGAATCTCCTAAAATCATATTACAAATTCGGACATTCGGACAACCGGGTCCGGACATTCGGACAACCGGGTCCGGGTCCGGGTCTGGTCAAACTGTCCGATTTGAAATCCGAACAGGGTCCGGGTATGAATTTTTTGTCCGAATGTCCGATTTGTCCGGACCCGAATTGACCCGGACCCGAATTTTTGCCAGCCCTATATTCAGGGCACCATTGGAGCTGGAATCCTTCTCAAAGGCACTGACAAGCTCACTTTGCAAGCCTATTCAGATTCAGATTGGGTAGCCTGCCCCTCAACAAGAAAATCCATTACAGGATATCTGGTTCTCTTTGGAAATTCCCCTATTAGTTGGAAAAGCAAGAAGCAAGGCATTATATCTAAATCCTCTTCAGAAGCTGAATACAGAGCAATGTCTCAAGCTACCGCAGAAGTAACATGGATTGTCAGATTACTTGAAGAACTTGGGGTCTGCTATCTCAAACCTGTGACTTTGTATTGTGACAATCAATCTGCCATTCACATATGCAAGAACCTAGTGTTTCATGAAAGAACAAAACACATAGAGATAGATCGTCACTTTACTAGAGACAAAATTTTGGAAGGCCTGCTGCAGCTCTCATACATGCCTACAAACGAGCAACTAGCTGACATCCTCACCAAGGTCTTACCATCGCCTCAACAAAACATCATCCTAAGCAAGCTTGGAATGGTTCCTCACCCTTCCAGCTTGAGGGGGGGGTGATAAGACTAATGATAGTTAGCTTAAAAGATCATTAAAGATTAGTTAGGAAGCCACCGGAAATGTAGGAGCAGTTAGTTACACAAGCTGTATTATTCTATATATATATATATATATCCATATATGGCTGTAATAAGATTAATCAGTTTTGGATGATTCTTGCAATAAAACAAGTCTATAATTCTCTCTCTTCTCTTATTCTTTCTTCATGAATTTTTGTGTGTTCCTCGACTGATAACACATGCTACATGAAATTTGTGTTATTAGAACTGTAATTATCATCGTTATTTTATATGTATCAGATGATGCATGCAGAGCTAAAAGTTCATTTAAAAAAGGGCAACTCGGTGCCATCACATATTTTGTTCTATTTATAAGATTTGAAACTCAGATCTTATTTAATGGAGATGCGTAATAAAACACTTGGACTGTTCTGTATTGGTTTGTATAATATCTATTTATTGGCATGGTAATATATGTACAGTATGCATGATCTAATGCTTCAGAGAATTAGAAATATTTTTTTCCATCGATGGATTTGGATAGATAAATTGTTTATAATGTATAAGCTATAACCACATAATTAGTCACGTGATAGGTAGTATACAAATTCTTGGGTGAAATTGCGTCACATAGAAATTATTAGGAATGGACTTCTTTAGAAATAACTTTTTAAATTTTATGGTGACTAATAATATGTTTTGAATTGACTTTTTATTAGGGATGATTAATAGTTCATGTAGCAGCAGTGAATTTTAATTATTACAGTTACTCTTAAATGAACTATTAATCACCTCAATTACTATTACAAGTCATTATAAAAGTTTTCGTTTCATAATATGTCTTATGTGAGATGATCTTATACAAAGCTCAATAGTAGTAGCAAAAGTGATGAAGATTTATTAGGTCTCATAATATGCAAGACGGTCTTATACAAAGTTTTCGTCACAACTTTGTTATATAACTCGATAAAAAAAAAAGCCTTGTGATATAATCACAAATGCATAATTTATGGTGATTATAATTACGAACGATGTAGTTTTACGATGCATATTGTTGTAAATCAAACAAGATAACTGAAACACAATTACAAATTTATTTTTACATTATAAGATTAATTATATCCAACCAAACACTGCACAAATACGAATGCAAAAATGCGGCTGAAATTCAGTCTAAAAACCAGCATTAACTGTAACTATAAAAGCCTAATCCCAGCCCAAAGTAGGATGTCATCCATGCAAACATGCCCACAACTAAACTGTACGACATGTTTACATTGTTTGCAATTGGGTTTTCAACAGTGGCTCACAACTGCAGCCCACCCTGGTTTTAGATAAATATGTCTCACTGAAGCACTGTTCGTAAGTCACGACAGCACCTAGGACTTACTTATCCAGACAGGTAAGACTGTTCTGAATAGACATGATTGGCAAATACACTACATTTCACAGGAATCAATCAGGTATTAGAAAGAGCGTTAGACACTGATGTAGCGTTTGGTTGAAAGTAATGCAATCACTATGTAATGGAATCAACCATGTAATGCAATTGTTAGTGTAATGGAATGGGATAATAATTGCATTACAATGTTTGGTTACAAAGTCTTTACAAGTGTAATGGAATGAATTCATCTACAAACAATATTTAATTTTACACGTGACGTGAAGTACTTGCAATTCAATTCGCATTTTATTTTTGACTATTTTAATTATTTGTAGCTTCATTGATAAATATCATCAAATATTTTATCATCATGATTACGATATTTCGCATGAGAATTACATCACTCTATTTCTTATAGATTACAATAATGTAATATTGTTCAAGTTTACCAAGTAGAGAGAAAATGATGATAATGATGACGACGACGTGAGAGAGAGAGAGAGAGAGAGAGACATGATGTCTAGAAGGTACAAAAATACAGTTACAATAATATGATCATGGTCTAAGTTAAATTTTATCTAATATGGACAGGAGAGAGAGAGGGGTGAGTGGAGCTTCAAACCTTTAAAAAAATGGTGTCAAACTAATAAGAGATGGGAAATAGAGGAGAGACAATGGAGATAAGAGAGAGAAAGTTCTCAAATATAATAACTTATAGTTGGATAGATTTTGATTCAAAGGTATGCAATCAAAATTGTTGAGGAAAAGTCAAGTAATTGTAATTGCATAGATGGAGGTAAATGTAATTACAATGCAATCTTGATTACATTACTTAATGGTAACCAAACATGGTAATGGAATCACCATTACCATTTTGACTGCATTACCACTTCGATTACATAGAACCAAACAAGCCATGATTATCATGAATTCATGATCATCAGACTGCAGAATAAGAATGAGTCATTGGATCAGAAGATTATGATGAAACAATTGGAGTATTCATGAGCTCATCACGGAGATCAACGCGGACTGAGCATCAGTACGCGGAGAGGATGACAAGTATCATAAACAGGTAATAATTTGAAAGGATATAGCCATACATCACCAATGTATTATGCAATTATAGATACATAAATGCTCACAATGTAATTAAATGCATTGTAAATTTCTGAATGTATACATAAACATTGTATTTTATTATGTATATTTAATTATAAGTTTACGCACGACATTAGTCACATTACATCAAAGACTTTGCAAGACTACTAATGGGCTTTACAACAGGTGCTGCAGTAACAGACTTTACTACTGTTACTGTTGAACCGAGAGTTGAGAAAGCCTTATTTGACGCAATAACACAACCCGACTCCGACTCCGACTCCGACATGAAGTAACTGAGAAAACCACAAACTCGACATGAACCATACCGATTTCGACTAAAAGTCGACATTATTTGACCGATTTATGTAAAAACATATTATTTTTCATACTGACTCGAAATGGACCCATTTATCATATTAAATGGATCGACTCAGACTAATCCATTACTCTGCTACTGTTGAGCTCACCACCGTTGAAGGCTGCAGTGGTTGATGTTCATTAATCTTTCCCTGCAAATTCTTAATCTGCTCAGCAACATCCGCAGCTTGATTAGCAATGTTCACTGCCAATCTATTCTGATTGTAAAAGAGTAATGCCCATTCATTCCATTCGTCCTGTCATCGTATCCAACATTTCCATCTGTGATAAAAATCTGCATATGCAGTTTTCAATTCATCATACATAGCATCCCAATCTGATACCACATCAGACATAGATATCCAAAACCTCTGGCATTGCCCGCGTACTTAGTCATTTTTTGGGAAAATAAATATTTAATAGGAACACAAAACCTTGTTTGAGCTCTTGAAGTGAGGTGACTAGTGACTTAGTGAGGCATTCCAATGATGGAGTGAAGGCATTTTATAGAGCTATTTTAAATCAAAACGACGCAGTTTCGAGATAGAAGTGAGAGCTAAGTTTAGCAAGAAACAAACACTTTAATTGCTTGAATTAAATAACTAATAAAACAAACATGTGCAACACATTTATGAGCATTACGCTCCAAATATGAGTCTCCGCATGCTGTCATCAACTCATCATCCTACATATGTAACTCAACACTGGTTAGTTCGAGATACGAAGACAATGCAAAAACGACTAATTATCCAACACTTTTTTTTTTGAAAACACTGAACGTAAATAGATAATATAATCATTTAATAACAATAGTTATGTTGTCTCTGAATAGGTTGTGCACTTTGAGTTTACGATATCAATGTAATACAACTTGCTTACTTATTCAAAAAAAGAAATTATATTGTTTATATATTCAAATAATTACAATCATTTATTGATTCAAAATAATTACAATTTTCTGCACTTTTTTTTTAGTTCAAGAGAGTCACAAAAGTAATACAATATAATGAGGGGATAGAAAACTGAACCTGAGACTTAATACATTCAACACTTCAATATTAACCACTTAGTTAAAATCTCATCGATATTTTCTATACATTTATAATAAAACTTAAGAAATAAAGCAAACATCATAATTAATCTTAACAGCATATGATAATATGATATGAGCTCATTTTAATGATTAAACAATGAAATACGATTAAAAAAATTTTATAAACATTTTTTTTGGATCAATTATAAACATTTTATTTGATATAATCTAAAGTCACTTGATTCGAATAAAATGGGATATGATTGTAAATTTCTCATTGAAATGTAAAACTAAATACGTGGCTACCGCGTACCCGTCGTTCATAAGATTTGCTTTTTTTCTCAGTAATTTGTTATAACCTAATCTTGTTATCGTGTCGACTTTTCTCAACTCCAACGCATTGCAGAGTTATTTTAATCAAAACGACGTAACTTTGTCGTTTTGCGAACGGTGCTCTTGGGCACACAATGCCAACCTCCCACGTCTCGTAGCCGTTGGATCAACATCTAGATAAGATCTTAATGGTTGAGCTTTGAATTGGGTCTACTGAGAGGTGCGCCCCACATCAGGAAAATTAATTAAAGTTGAGAAAGGAAAAGGCAACTACTTTTCTGGATAAGCATCTTTGACTGCGACGATGACGCCATCATTTCTAGAACGTGAAAATTTTGGAGATGTAAAAATTAATCCGATATAATTACTAATTCAATCACAACAACAATAATTTTCAGTATGAATTCTGCTCTCATAAAAATTGGGGAGATTCAACTATAGATAATTATACTTCTATCGATATTCGTATCCGTAGAGAGACTGATTCTAAGAGACTCATAAAAAAAAGTTTTGTGAACATAATTACTAATTCAACAGAACACAAAATTAAATGAATTTAGGTAAAAATTTTCAATCTATTTAATTAAATAATTAATATGTATAATTGATTAATTAATCAGGTTAGAGTCAGGTTAAGAATTTTTACATAAAAAATACATATTTAATCCGTTTAATTAAATATTTGAATAGGTTCCGTTTACCCAATTACCATTTGTTTTTTGGGGGCAAAATGTGAAAATGTAAACAAGTCGATTTTTGTTTTGGGAATGCAGTTTATATGAATAATGAATAATAGTTGCATTATGATGATATATTGAACTCAAAATATTAATTTATAGTAATTCATAATCATTTTTTAGTCAAAATACTAAGCGGATCAATAGACAGTTGGATAGTGCAAATAATTTGAACAAAATCCGTTTATGTCAAATGACTTAATAGATACATTTCAAGTTAATCTATTTAAAAAACCAACAAATATAAGTTAAAGTTTTTAACTCACTTGACAAATAAATTAGATTCAAATTGATAAATTTTAATCTATTTAAGTTTAATATAAATACAAACTCAATCCAACCCAACTTATTTAACACTGATGCGTGAAATGGGCATAATGACTCCCAGAGTAAATAAGTTTTCTTTCATCCTCCCATCTTGGTTATATAATAAAAATACAAGAAAAGAAAAACTGCAAACTGGAGATGACATGACAATTTCATGTGGCTGGTCTCGATCGAGTTACACGTGTAGGATGATGAGCGAACGTGTATATTCATTTTTTGAGTGTGGTGCTCCAAAATGTGTGTTTTGTTAGTATTTTAATTTACACAGAATAATTAGGTGTGCTGGAGATTAAAAATTAATAAAACAGACTCGTGTTACACGTTGTAAAATTTTCTGTTTTTTCTTTTTCTATAAAGTTGCTAGTTAGATATGAGAAGATACTCTTCTCTGAAAACAGTTAAGGAGTGTTTGGTAACAACTGCTGTTTAAAAAAAATAGTTATTTAGGAGGATTTTAGTTGATTTGACAAAGTTAAATAGCTAAATGATGTTTGGTAAAGAGTTGTTTGTAATAGCTGTTTGGTCCCAAAAAACCCTTTTTGAAAAGGCTATTCTTATTAGTCTTTTAAAAAGAGTTTTTTGTGAAAATGACATAATTGTTCATAAGTTTGAAAAAAGTACACACATTTCATTAAAAATTAATTCATGAATAACGGTACAAATGAAAATTTACTAACATGTTTTTTAGAAACAGCTAGTTTTTACCAAACGCTTTTTCTAAAAACAGCTAATTCAAACAGCTAATATAAACAGCTAATTGAAATAGCTAACAGCTAACAGCTATTTACCAAGCAGGGTCTTAATGAAAATAGATAATATGATCACTTCATAATAATAATAATAATAACAATAATAATAATAATAATAATAATAATAATAATAATAATAATATTGTTTATCTATTCAAATAATTACAATTATTCATCAATTTAAAATAATTACAATTCTCTACCCATTTATAATAAACGTACAAAAACAAAACAAAGATTATAATACGTTCCAATTGCATATGAAAATGTGCTATGAGTCATTTTAATTGATGATTGAAAATGGAATATGATTGCAAGGGTTTTATTAAAATTTTGTTTGATATGACCCAAATTTGTTTGATTCGAATAAAGTGAGATGATTGTAAATTTCTCATTAAAATTTAAAATTAGATACGCGCCTACTGCATAGACTTTGTTTATAAAATCATCTTCTCAAACTGTCTATTATCAATGATAATTGATCAAATTAATAACAATTATTCAAATGTTATGTTAGTAGGCCATTTAATTAGGCTTGGTCATTAGGCCTCTTAAATACTCATCTAAATTCATAACACTCAAATATGCAGCACAATGTTAGTAGGCCATTTTCTTAAGTATAATGTATTATTACAACTCTCCTGGGTAATGCATTAATTTGAGGATGAATGTGACCATCCTTATTAAGGATGATGGTGAGGTGGAAAATCTCCATTTTCGCCCGAGTCCTACCTTGCATTGGAGAAAAATTCCTGTCAATTGGGACAGGGACGAGGACAGTGACACAATTCATGAGTGGGGATGAGGGGCGAAGGCATGGGAAATTTTATCCCATTCCCGTCCTTGCTCTTGGTGAAAGATTCCTGTCCCCATCCCCACTTCGTCGTCTCTGATTGGGAAAACCCCCATCCCCTGTTCGTATATATAATTAAAATTACATATGAACCATTCATTTGTGAGCTTAGGATTAAAGTCACACAGGTAAATTTAGTTGGCGGGGGGGGGGGGGGGACTCTAACTACAAAAGGTCCTTCCTTTCCTTCTACTAGTCGGTCACTCAGTCCTCTTACTCTTTTTTTTTCTCATTGCTTCCTCTAATATTCTCAGTCTGCTCGCTCCCTCTCCTAATATACCTTCCTATCATCCCTGCGTTGAGTATTAATTGTCGAAACCTAAAAGGCCAAAACTCGCTCATTCAATATGGGCATTTGGGTTTTGGCCGTGTATGAATATGTAAATCTTTAATGCTTTTATTATTGTTTATTTTTATTCCCTAGTCTTCATTTGAAATAATTGGTATATGCTTCAGCTTGTTAAGTTATCTCGGATTCAATTGATTAATTAGTTCTCAACACTAGTGTGATTCAATTGACTAATTAACGTGTAATATAATTATAACAAAGGAGGAAAAAATGGTGAGTAAAAACTCCCACTGGACCCTTGTTAGATAGTGGGTCCACACTGACAGGGAGATAAGGACACGGGGTTTTTTTTCCCTACAGCAATAAATGGGGCGGGGATAGGGGGTGGGATGTAGCCATCACCAATGTACTATGCAATTACAAATACATAAATGATCACAATGTAAATAAATGTATGTTGTGTTTTTCCACAAGTGTACGGTTGTTCGTTGTAACACTTATAATGTCGTCTTTAGGGATGGATTACAAAATTAAATCACTAACTAACAATTAACATACTAACATTTCCTAACAAGTAATTGCATTAAATAAAATGATTAGACAAAAGACTCATATATATTTTTTCTACTAGAAATCTAAAAGCAAGTTTAATCAATTCCCCTTTATATTCAAGTGAGTTCCTAAAGGTGAACATGCACGAAGTCACAACCCCAAACTCTGGAGCTTCTCACAAATTAATCCAAAGCTTCAAGAATTGAGAAAGTTGAAGACAAAGAGTGCACAAAAAGCCAAGCTGAGTCAATGTCTGGGCAGAAACCCAACTCTAAAACTCTAATTAGCTGAGAAAACTTTGACAGAGTAAAAACTGTGAATATGACATTTTGTTAAAAACTGTAATTGTTAAGTGCTAATTTATTGTTTTGATTGGCAAACTTTTAGTTGTATTTGATACAAGATGATATGTTGTTGGAAGTCTGGCGTTTAATGTGACATATTAGCTATTTGATGTCAAACATGAGTACAAAATGAGTTTAATTCTTTTTTATTTATATGTATCCGAATAAAACTCACATATCCGCTATACCCAGTGGGTATAGGTATGAATATAACTTTACAACAACTTGTGCATTTGGTATGGACATGGGTATTAATTTTGAAAATGGGTATGTGTGAGGGTATGACTAAACTCACCACATAGTTGCCTCATTGCCAACCCTAACTGGCACCAATTTGCTTAAATCATTCTCGATAGGCAACACTCGTTCCAAAGTGGGCTTCCATGCCTTTAAGCAGTCATTCTAAGCATATTACGTGTGCCAACTTCTATTGATATGATAGACCTGAGTTCAAAAAATTAAAATTGAGGCTGAATGTACTCTTAAGGTATGTTATTTCATAGGAATAGAGCGCGTACGTAATACAAAGAAATTGAACGAAATAGAAAGGAATGAAGTGAAGATAAATGGCATTTTTCATACAAAAGCAGGAGAGAATGAGAAGAAATGAAAAAAAAATAAAAATAAAGTGAAGATAGATGAAATTATGAATATGAAGACCGGAGAGTCAATGAAAATGAGTAGATAGAAATAGTAAAAATGAAGTGAAAATGAATGAAAATGAATGAAATAAAAGTGAAAGCTAAACTTAACAACCAACAAACAAACAGAGACTTAATTGCTTGAATTAAATGAGCCAAACAAACTCGTGCAACACACTTATGAGCAGTGAACTCCAAATATGAGTCATGGAGTCTCCACATACTCTCATCATCCTTAACGTATAACTCAACACTGGCCAAGTAAAGATAGGAAGATAAGGTGACAACGACTAATTATCCAACACTTTTTTTCTAAAAACACTTAACGTAAATAGATAATATAATCATTAAATAACAATAATTATATTGTCTAATAGGTTGCACAGTTCTAGTATATGATATCAATACAATACAACATGCTTGCTTATAAAAATAAAATAAAATAAAATTGTTTATGTATTCAAATAATTACAATTATTTATCGATTTAAAATAATTACAATTCTTTGAACACTTACAATAAAAACTTAAGAAATAAAACAAAGATTATAACTAGCCTTAACTGCATATGATAATATGACATGAGCTCTTTTTGATGATTAAAAAATGAAATATAATCATAAATTTTTTATTAAAATTTTATTTGATATAATCTAAATTTGTGAATTAAATAGGATATCATTGTAAATTTCTCATTCAAATTTAAAACCAAATATAATAACTGATGTCTATTATTAATGAATGATAATTGATGAAATTATAACAATTGTTCAAATTTTGTGTTAGATTTGCTTTTTTCTCAGTAATTTCAGGCGGCATCTAATCGTGTTACAATATCGTTTTATAGGTACTTTAATCAAAACGGCGTAGTTTTCTCGTATGATAAACAGTGCATATCAACGTTCTAGATTAGAGGACACGTGTTAATATTCTGGTGACAATCTCGTGAACCAATAAACTTGCTGCACGCGCAATTACCCTGTGTAAATTAAAATACTAATAAAACAGACTCGTGTAACACATTTGGAGTACTACACTCAAAAAATGAATCAACACCGGAGGTTTTAGTGTCCAACCACTTTTATGATGTGGGGTCCACCTCTCCGTACATCCCAAATTTAAATCTGAGCTGTTAGATCTAATCTAGATGTTGATCCAACGGCTGGAAGCGGACATAGGAGGTTGTAGTATTACCCTCCCGCGTCCGACGACAAAGCTACGTCGTTTTGATTAAAATAGCTCTATAATATGCCTGCACTCTGTCATTGGGATGCCTCAGACTCAGTGCCTGTCTTCAAGAGCTCAAAGAAGATTTGGTGTTCCTATTAAATATTTATTTTCCAAACAAATATTAGCATTTAGGCAATGACTAAGTACGCAGGAAAATGCCAGAGGTTTTGGGCGACTCGGCCTGACATCGAATCAGATTGGGATGCTACCTATGATGCACTGAAAACTGCATATGCAGATTTGATTGCATCTGGAAATGTTGGATATGATGACAGGACGAAGCTGTTCATGTGTAGTGTTGCACCTGGCTGGAATGAATGGGGATTGCTCTTTTACAATCAGAATAGATTGGCGCTGAACATTGCTAATCAAGCTGCAGATGTTGCTGAGCAGATTAAGAATTTGCAGGGAAAGATTAATGAACATCAACCACTGCAGCCTTCAACGGTGGTGAGCTCAACAGTAGCTGAGTAATGGATTAGTTTGACTCGATCCATTTAATATAATAAATGGGTCAATTTCGAGTCAGTATGAAAAATAATATGTTTTTACATAAATCAGTTAAATAATGTTGACTTTCAGTCGAAGTTCTGTTTAATTTGTGTCGAGTTTGTGGTTTTCTTAGTGATTTTAGGTTAAAGTCAGGTCATGTTATCGTGTTATGTGAGGCTTTTTCAACTATCAGTTTAACAGTAATAATAATAAAGTCTGTTACTGCATCACCCGTTGTAAAGTCCGTTAATAGTGTTGCAAAGTCTTCAATGGAATGTAGTATGTAATCTTATAATTAAATATATATAAATAAAATACAATATTTATGTATACATTCTAGAAATTTACAATGCATTTAATTACATTGTGGCCATTTATGCGCCTGTAATTGCGTAATACATTGGTGATGGCTATGTCCTTTCAAATCATTACTTTGTTTATGATACTGATCATGTGATGATCATGAATTCATGATAATCAGTGTCTAATGCTCTTTCTAATAAATACCTTTTCATGAATGGGATTGAATATTCCATTCCCAGGTTGTACGTGCTGCATCCTCAATGGATACATCATTTGATGCTAATTAGCATCCTTTGTAAATTGTGTCCATATCTTAATATAATCTAGCATACACCATTCTGGGTTTATTTAGAGGAGTGCTTGGTAAACAACTTTTTGAAGAGTTTTTTTAACTAGAAGGAGCTTTTTTTTATCAAGATTAGCTGTTTGATTGGCCTGTTCTATTTCACGTTTTAGATAGGTAGATAGATATAAGGAGATGTAAGGAGCTGTAAGAAGCTGTAAGGAGCTGTAAGGAGATGTAAGGAGCTGTAAGGAGCTATAAGAAACTGTAAGGAGCTGTAAGGATAGATACAAGGAGTTGTTGAATTGTATAAGAGTTGTATAGTATAATTTGTTTTACAATGAACGTTTTGGATGAAAAATAATAATATTAAAATAATATACTTATTGAAAATAAATAATTAATTAAGTTAATTACACAACAATAAAATATATTAATCCCCATAAATTTGGTAAATAAAATTTCGTCCACTTGAGGTGATTTTTTATATGAACATTAGTTTGATCGAATAAGAAAAGTATAACCAAAAAAAAATTGACAAAATTGAATACAACTCTTCAAATAAATGCCTATTTTAAGTAAATAATGTTTAATATAAATAAATGTATGGTCATCTATAATAATATATATTTTATGTCGAAACTCAAATATAATTTACGTCGTTATATTATGTTTTTATGTTTATGTAAATGTTGTGTTCATAAGATATTTATAAATTTTGGATATTGGTAGTATTATTAAAAAATATACATATTTCTGTAACTAAAATAAATGAATGTTATAAAAAATTTATGAGATGTAAGAAGATGTAAGGAGATATAAGGAGATGTAAGAAGATGTAAGGAGATGTAAGAAGATGTAAGGAGCTGTAAGGAGATGTAAAAAGATGTAAGGAGTTATAAGAAGATGTAAGAAGGTGTAAGGAGATGTAAGCTTTTAGCTAAATCCTAAAAAACGCGAAATAGAACAGGGCCTTAAAAAAGCTAATTTAAGTGTTTGGTGAAAAGACTTTTTGGAAGAGCTTTTTGGAAAAACTTTTTGAAAAATTAGTTTTTTGTCTCACAACTTTATCAGAAATAACTAATTTTACCAAACAGTTAATTCAACAACAACAACAACACCTCCTAGTGTGAGTCCCGCTTTCGCGGGGTATGGATAGATCCAGCTGTAAGCAACCTTACCCATACCAGTATTTTTACCTGTAGAGAGGCAGATTCCAAAAGACCCACAAAAAAAGAATTTTGTGAAAATATTTTAAAGAGAAATTTTTTTGTAAAAACATTTAATAGGAAAACAGTTAATTCAAACAGCTAATATAAACAGCTAACTCAATAAGTTAATATTTAACAGTTAACAACTAATGCAAATAACTAACAGTTAACAACTGTTTGTCAAATAGGACCTAAATCTAGAGCATTAGATCATGCATATTGTATATTACTCCCATACGTCAGTACCTCAGAGTAAAAATTTGCTGATCTGTAATGAATGATCGTTGATGAATGCTTCCAGACATGTCGTTTGTAGTGACGTAACTTCAATGGCTGTCATCTGTGGTTAGTGAATGGCTTGTGTTAAGCCAAGCAAATCGCATGAGTGAAGCCAAGTGGAGGAATGGAAAATTTTCTTCGCGTAGAATAACATTGCAACATTGTTAAATTGACTGAATTGATTTTTTTTTTTACTACTTTTTGTTAATTTTTTCTTACTACTTTTTGTTAATTTTTTCTATATTTCTCTATTTGAATGACTCTTTTAAATAATAAATTTACTGCAATATCATGTAATTTTATGCCACTAATTGATGAATGAATCAATATATTTTCAAGTAATTAAGATTAAAAAAAATACAAACTTAATAAATTAGTTTTCTTTTTTTGTTTAAAGACAGAAGATGAAGTAGGAAAAGATCAAACACCCTCTCTTCCACTCCAAATAAATAAAAAAATTTAATTTATTAGATGCCAAAGTTTCAACATTAGGCATAGGTGCGCGGCTTATACCCTGGAATCGAAATCAAAACTTGAGGATCCGGTTCTGTTTCCAAAAATTAAGAACCGGTTTGAATTCCATAATTCTGATTGGGTACCCGAAACCACTCACCCCTATATTATATCTATTAAAAACAGTCATATCTGTCTGCATAAATAAGTCCCAAGTGTTGTTATGAAATATGAATAATACCTTGCACATTTTTAAACCGCAGGGTCAGCTTAGTTCCCAGTATCCATGATGATGATGATGAGACAACGAACTTGGTTGATGACTTTAGTGAGTAGTGCTTGTAGATTATGGTATCATTCGCCTCTACCTTGGTCCATTTGATTATTTGCTTATGTTAGTTTGGAACTAATTTTGTGTTGAACTTGAATTTGGACAATAATGTCATGGATAATTTACTACTGTTTTTTGATAACATATATGGTTGTTAATTTCTGAGCAAAATTAAATTATGTCACCAATGTGATTGTATTGCTCCACCTAGCATATTCTAAAATAGGAAAAAAAATCAAAATAGTACGTCTGGTGTGAGACTGTCTCACATGAATCATATTATGAGATATATGCTTTTGTGGTAATTATTATTGGGGTGACTAATATTTCATTTAGGGGTGACTGTTGTTACAGTCACATCTAAATGAACTGCTAGTCACCCCTAAATGTCAAAGTCTCTCCAATACATATTATCAATCATCGCAAAACCTCAAAAAAACCCACCTCTAAACGAGTCCGTCTCACAATAACCATTATATGAGACGGTCTTACCTAAAAATTTGTGAATTTGAAAAGGGTTGTATTATATTCGTTCATCTAGCATAGTCTAATATAGAAATTTTTTTTCAAAATTTAAGACAAATATTTGACGGAAACCCGTCAAAACTTTGAGTGAAAACGTAGCATCCAACACAAATTGTGATAGAGTCTATCACAGCTCCTATTAGTGCATTCACGAACCATGACAATCGCAAAAGTCAACCATGTTTTGATGGAGGCCGTCTTTCGTTTATTGTTCCGTCAAAAATGCACGCTGACAGATTGTTAGGCACTTAAGTCGTCAAAATTTCCATCACTATCATACTAACCTCCTGACGGAGTCTATCACTATTGTCCCTTAGTTTAATTTTGATCAATTATCAGACCATCAGAATCGATCCGTCAATACTAATGATAGGTTCAGTCAAACAATACATTTCAGACCAATGATTTTTTGACGGCCAGATATTGTAAGCCCTATTGAGGATCACAGTTATATAATTGAAACTTAGTTTTCTACAAGTTTTCATTGAAGGAACTTAAAGTGATACAACATGCTTATAGCAACACAACAAACCGCATCAGAGATTCAGAATACGTCCCTAGATTCCACTTATGGTGCTTCCCTATTGGGACATAGGCACCCTTAAACCACCACGTGAGACCCACTTGCAAAAGAAAACATCTCTTATAATCTTTTAAACCAACTTCTCTATTGAGACATAGCGCACCATTTAAACCACCACGTGAGAGTGATGAGACCCACCAGCAAAAGAAGACAGACAAATGACTGTTTAGCACGAAGCCACAAACTACTGCCACGCTCAATGGTGAGTTCTTGCCCAAAAATATCACTCAACTTCTAAATGTCACTGAAAATTTTCATACCTTCGTGCCGCTTAACTTGCAAATTCGGTATTAAAATGTCACTCTTAATTACCGACTATTGCCAATTACTCAATAAAAAGGGATAACCAGGGGAAAAGTTGAAAGCTATTTTTACAGAAAGATAAAATTAAAGAAAACTCCTACCATTTAAGTCAATGTCACTGACATGGATGTATATATAATCCTATTGTAACCCATTTGATAATCATTAGCAAGGGACATCATTGTGCATATAAAACTAGTACTCAGCAGTGGAGGAAAAAGTACACTGAATGGAACAGCAACTGTCAAAACTATAAAAAACAGCAACCGTAAATCCTTGGTTCCGCTAGGCCTGGATGAAGGGTGGTTTGATGGAGATTGTATTGGTCAGGTCATATTCAGGTGGACGAAATTTTGATTGGAGATCAGGTTGGGTTGGGTAGGGTCATTTCCGATAAGTTGATGCTTGGTTTGATAAGCGTCCAGTAAAGAAAAACTTTCCAAGGAAAAGTAGAAAGTGGATGAATTTAGTTCTGGGTTCAAGTCGGGCCAGCCTATTTTAGATATGGGTTTGGGTCATCTGGTTTGGATTTCGAGTCTCAGGTTAAGTTTTGGCCATTTGCAACATATAGTAGGAGCCCTTCCATGTAGTGATGTACACACACACACACAGCTAAAACTAATCGGACTTAAACTCTAAGGGTGCCAAGGAAGCTGATCTTGTCTTGACCGATATCATTGGTGCTAAGAAAATTCAAGAAATCCCTAAAGGTGCTTCCCTTGTAGGCCTTAGGGTGATCATCGTCCGCCAATTCAGGGGCAGGCTCCATTATCTCATCCATTCCCAAGCTGTGGAGGCTCGCGATGGATATCCTTGTCCTCTCAACATTAAGGATAACCCTGTGCACCACGCTTTTGTACAGCCCATTGCTTAGCACCTCAAAATGGTCCCCTACATGGACTTGAAGGGCGCCCTTGATGTCCGGCACTAATTTCCATGATCCTCCGTCTTCCATGTCCTTGATTTCAAGTCCTTGAGAGCTTTGGAGGAGGATAGTCAGGCAGCTGTAGTCTGAATGGGGCGGCAGCCCGAGGGTATGACCGGGTTGAAGGCACGGTGGATAGCAGTTTGAGGCTATTACTTGCATACCTTCATCCATTTTTGCTGTGAGATAGTTGGGCCCTAAACCAAGGCTCTCTGTGATGGCTCCTGCCAATTCGGGGGCTAGTTTTTGCACCTTTGTAGAGAAGAGTCCCATGTCTTCCCTGTATATCGCATGGAGAATAAGGAATTTATGCAAATGATAGACTATTGTAGACTGTATGGATTTTCTAATTACTGGGGTCATTTGAGGCCATGAAATTGGCTTGGGTTTTCCGTTTGTCAAAAATACTATATCTGACCTACACCTTGTTATCATTATGCACCATGAAATTTCAGGGCACATCGAGCATTTATTCCATTCACCTTGCATCAGCCTTTCCCATGTTTTCACTGCTACAACTTCCAGACAAGCACCTGAGGTGGCAAAGCCCTCCACACCTCATACAAAGCAGAAAACAGCCACATGCATGGTTTGCAGCTAGCTTCTTTCTTTACTATAAAGGGAAAGCAGGAAAACACAAACCCCAATAGAGTAGCTCAAGTGAGGCATTGGAATTGCCTCCCAATGGTCACAAGTTTGACTTCCCAGCAGGACCACTGGAGGTTTTCCTGGTCCTTCAACTTCAGGGCTTTCAGGGATTTCGTCAAGGTGCCCATAAGCTAAGCCCGGACACCCTGGGTCATTTAAAGAAAAAAAAAACAGGAAACAGAATTCGCCTCCTAAATCCATCTCTTTTGTTTTTCTCCCCATGCAGGATTTTATGATGAATCTAATATCTTTCCTTAAAGTGTAATATGGTCTGCATTGATAATAGAAATGAAGCACTTAATTTGTTTTAGATTTGCCTCCCATGGACTTGATAAACTAAAAGAATTTCAGAAAAAATACCTGTAATTAGGTGGATTGTGAGGCCAAAACTGAAGCCAATCCTTCAATGGATGCGCATAAGTTTTAAGAAACATCCTCCAGAATTGAATCCTCTCAACACCATCCTTGATACTTGTTCCATACCTCACTGGTTTGTGCACATCACTTGACATAAACTTCAGCTTCTCCTCTGCAGGTAAATTGAAAAATCCATATGCTGCAGCAAGTGCTTTATCAAGCACTGACTGCTCTATACCATGATTAACCACCTGCAGTACTCATTCAATTAGGAGCGATATTTTCATGACATACGTAACCATGCAGAATTAGGCATTTGCTCTACCCCCCTTTCTTTTTCAACACTGTGTTCAGTAAGAACCTACATCCATACTAATGCTCAATGCAGAACCGACATAATTTTAAGTGCACAGAATAAAAAACTGGCAAAATATACTGATATTTCTCTTAAAAAAGTGAGGTTTACCTGGAAAAATCCGAGGCTGCTACATGCTTGACGAATCTTGTCAATAACCACAGACCGTTCAGTGGGGCCCTTTCGTAACCCTGCTAGGTCAATCACAGGTACCTCTGCTTGGGGAGAATCCCAGCAGGGACGTTGAGACCGTGGAACCTGATAGCACTCTGGGACATGTGTGAATCCCCTCTCTTGTGCACTTTGGCCAATGCTAAAACATTCAGAGGACTTACTACTTTCCATTTCTGTAGTTAGACAAATTAGATGAAGCAAAGGGAATGGGTAACTACAGTTGTTCAAGAAACTATGACTAGAAAATGAGTATCAATTTGGAGTTGCTGTGATTGACAGAATGGAGAACAGAGTTCATATAAGGGCAGGATTTATAGGTGGAAAAGCTACTTGATGGTCTAATAAAGATTCGATGTATGCAATGCATTCTTGATGGACATTGCTTATTTGATTTTCAACCCTACAGAAAAGGATGCTGCAAGTGTATCCATGAATTTGCAATGCACATGGGCATGCAGGAATGTAATATTGTCAGGTTGTGGATATGTTAGTTATATCACAACAACAACAACAACAACACCTCCCAATGTAGGTCCCGCTTTCGTGGGGTCTGAGGAGATCCAACTGTAGGCAACCTTACACCTACCGACATTCCTACCCACAGAGAGGCTGTTTCTAAGAGACTCACCAAAAAGGAATTTGTGAAATTTTTTTTAAGGAAAAGACATTTTGTAAAAACTAATTAATGGTAATAATAAAAAGACAAGTAGCTGGAGCTATGTAACATAAGAACAATAAATAAGAGAAAAGTAACATACCCTAACAACCAAGCAAACGGTGCCTCTTCCTCATAGAAAGCACTACCTGCAAACAAACACAATAAACGAAATACACCACTACCAACACGCAGCCACCGCCCCCAAAAGCTAACTACGAGGTCAACTCTCTGCGATCTAAGATCTTAATCTTATCACGCCACAGCTTCCTATCCTGAGTCAGGTCATCCGTCAAACCGACAACTCTCAAGTCCTCTCTAATCACCTTGTCCAAACTCTTCTTTGGTCTTAAATGACATAATTCAACTTTTCTTATCCACAACTATAGACATGAGGTTAGAACAGATGCAGTTGCAGAACAAATAACAGTGGACTAAGAACGCGTTGTTTTCCATTGCTACTAGCGGCAATGTTCCACCTCTTCATAACTGCCCCCTTCCCCCCTTTTAGTCTATATCTGTGTGTGTGGCAGTATTCTATGGGCTGAAGGCATTATTGAATGGAAGATACTACGAAGTCTGAAGATATTGAATACTAAATATCATTATTGTTGGGACATGGTATGCCCACCACATAGGCACATAGCCCTCTTTATTTCCCTTTTTCCTGTTCTTTCCTGTTTCGGCCCTCCGGCGGGGGTTGGTTATTTGGAATATATAGTTTTAAATGTTATAAAAGCATATGAATTCAACTGCATGAACAGTGAAATATGCCATTTTTCTAGTTAATCAATCATACAAAGACCGGCACCTAGTTAATCAATCATTATCAGCCTCTTTGTCTACTATTGTGCCATAGTTTTTGTCAGTATTTGACCATAAAAAAGACATAGACATTAACAGGGTATCTCCAAATTAATACCATTTTACAGATGCTGCTGATTTTCACAGTTAGTTTCCTTGATAAAAAAGATCACTTGTAGTATTTCACTATTTTGTTCTAATACAGTGGTAACGAGTTTGCACTATTTGCAGAATGTTCGACTTACTTGGAAGCCAAAAGCATGATTCATCCATAAGAACTGCGCCATTGCACATCTGGAAGGTCGTAATGAGGTCACGACGCTTATGATCACTTCTGGTTCTCTACTTGTCAACCTAATAAAAAATGGAACAATAATAAATATGTTTTAATAAAATAAAATCATGAATTGAAGAAGGAGCTCAATTATAAGTAAGGTAACATCATCTGCAGGTAAGAAATTTGAGCCCTCAGAATTAAGCACTTGGACAAAGAAATATATCTTTACTATCCAAACTTCTTTCCATCATGTACGATTTATCATCAGAATCTACAAAAAGTACCAACTTTGTCGGCGAATTCACATCTTTCTAACCTACCAAGAAGCAAAATATTTGTAAATCAAGAAATTTTGATCGATCAGATCGGAAAAATTCAACAAAATTGCCAATGCCACAGAAATTTACAAACAGCCAAAGTCCAATAACCAATTGAAAGACACGATTTCATCCAAAATTTCAAGTTCAATCAATTCCAGGATAACTTCCAAATTCAGAGAATTTCAGTAAAGTATTGAACTTGTTTCAAAAAAAACATTTGTTTTTTGGATGATGGGAGGCAGTCAGCTTTAGCGAATAATTCTATGGAGAAATGGAATCCAAGCTCGAATAAGACAATTTAGGGATCAACTAGGACCATTTTCTATATATCAATCAAAGTGACAAGCACCTCCTCTTTCGTCTTTCATTCCCGATCACGATTTCTTAATTACTCGAAATTCGACCCTAGGGCGTAAATCTCCCTAAATTAGAGAGCAAAGATTGTTAATACGATGTGAGAGAAAATTGATTTTACCGAACTCGTTCGTTGCGGAATCGACGAAGAGAGAGGATTGTCCTCCATGAAACCCCATCATCTGGAATTCTTTCTTCGGGTTTTCTCCTAAATCGGAGATTTTCGGGGTGTTATTGGCTTGGTTAACATGCGTGCTTGATTGATTAGGTGAGTTCTGAAGATTGCACGAGGATTTCTGCAGAAAACCTACGGAACTTTTCGGCGGGAAATTGATGTTCGATTTTCTGAGGCATTTCGGAGCGGAATTGGAGTTTGGAAATAACGCCTCGCTGATCGTTATTCTTTGGTAGAAGACGAACAAAGCTCTCACCATCATTATTGAAATGCTACATGAGATATAATAATTCTATGGTACATACCCACAATAAGGAGTTTAATAATTAATTAAACAGTAAATTACTAAACGCTAGTCGTCAATAGCTAGTCGGTAGTAAAATCGTTAATAGTTAATCAATCACCTAACTATTATTAAAATAGCTTATTTTATTAAACACGCCCATAGTCCATCTTTTCATGCTTTGGAGAAATTCTATTTTACGACTTATACGCTATTTTGAATTATGCTAAATGTTTTGATTATTGTTCTTTTCCCACATTAAGAAATTAGAGAATCAAACTGCTCATACCCTTTCCCATCTTCAACCTTACTCCACTTCTTATTAAGAAGGCGCAGGAGACGATCCTGATCATGTTATGGATCTAATTTTGAAAGACCTTTGTAATAACTCAAATTCATAGTAATGGATCCCCCTTTCCTCCCCCCAAAAAGGTTCTAATGTTATGACTTTGTGGCTCTCTATAAACCAAACAACAACAACAACAACAACAAACTCCCAATGTGGGTCCCGCTTTCGCGGGGTCTGGCCCTCTATAAACCAAACAAAAAGGGAAAAAAAAAAACTACAATACCATTCAAAGAAAAATGTTATGTTATGTACGTTAGCAAGCGTTAGCTACTTAACTATCAATCATATTTAAAGCTGTTTTTTAACAATAAATTTGTTAGTGGTTAGCCAGCACAACGATGAATAACAGGTGGAAACTTGAAGCATTATAATGAACATAATTTCTAACGACGTCTCTATTACAACGCAGAGTTTTTTACGAAGTTAGAAGTTAGAACTGCACTCAGCACTCCCCAGGCTTCATGCGCACACGCGCACAATTTCTTGCGAGTTACATGAAGTTCAAAATTTAGATTGCTTAGACAATTTGCCGCAAGACATCAATTGAATCCAAGACAATTCATGAATAACCAGAAACACCCATACAGACACCTAGGAAATCCACAGTATGGATCAATAAACAGAGAAACCCAGCATCACAAAATAAAGCATCTGCAAAGTGCAAATTTAGCTAACGAGCTTCACTGGTTCTGCATTTTTGCCTTGTAAAAACTGGCAAAACCGTATTCATAAAGTGGCTAATTGTCAGATACAGGGAAATTGCTTTGGTAATAAACAACCAATTACAGGTAAGAAAAACTATTACATTAATGAATAAATGAAATGAGTCTAGAACCTGCTGGCATCTCCAACATTTCGAACATCCACAACTACCATGAAGAACAGAGAATGCTCCATCACAAAAATAATTTACAAAGGCCTCTGACCGGCAGCTACCTTTTGTTTCCGCTAATGATTTAAGATTGATCGAGAATCATTGTGTATATGGAACCACCAAAGTGAAAGGTTCCCCCACGAGAACCTCAGTACCTGATGACATGGTGCCGCAGCCACAGTTCGTACATAACCATATGAAAAGCATCATATTTGATAGGAGGGGTGTTCCACTGAAAATGCTTTTGTACCTATACAAGAAAAACAGACAAGATTTCACAAATGGGTAAATAGATACCATCTCCAAATAACAAAATTTAAAATGAGTCTCCCAAGCACTTTCTCTTGATCATCAATGCTCCTAAAACTTTCCATTCTCCTCCTCCCAAAATTGAATCCGAATAAATGACAACAATTTTGAAGGTCTGTTATTCACTGAATTCCGAGCTCGACAGTTGTGCCTGTCAATGAAGCTCAAAGTAGGAACCACCAGGAGCGTTGCTATCTCGGCTATGAATCTGAAGACTCCAATAAGAAACGTGTAGGAAAAAGAAACAGCACAGGTACATAACAACTATGATGCAGGAAGTGCGATAAAAAGTTGGAAGTCTACCGACACTGAAGAGTAGCAAGTGAACTTTCTTGCTCTCAACTCAAGGCCTATCAGGAATTCTTTTCATTGATTATTTTCAGAATAACAAAATTATACCTTAACCAGATTCATATGCAGCCGCACAAACTCTGAATATGATATATCCTTGAGCTTCTGCTTGACCTCGTAAACATCTCTCTCCCTTAGTACAACAGAGAATTTTCGCCAATCAAGGATATCATTGAAAGGCAGATCATAGTAATCTGACAAAATCACTGCATAAAAACAAAATACTAAATTAGAACTTCATGAGTCCTCGTCTCCACAAACCTGAGATATTGCATGAGAATTGCATGAATGTAAATCATTCAAGATTCTCTATATGCATTTTCATCTTCAGAAAGCTATATAAGAACAGCTCAAATCTAAATTCGTACACCAGAGTTAAACCTCAGGTACGTTGTCGAGGACAAGGTCTTATACCCCTCTGCCCTTAATTGCAGAGAGGCTGTGTCCTTAGGAACCTAAATCAGAAGTAAATCAGTTAAAAGGTAGATATCTCACCAGGAATACAACCATAATGGATTGAATCTGTGATACGGGCACTGTTAACTTGAGAGCCACCTGGGCATATGCAATATTTATTCCTGTAAAACCTCTTCTGATATACCAAAGGCCCAATAGCCCTGCTTATCCTATTATTTGAAATGTCGAGTTCAGTGTCATTCTCCCAAACTCTAGCCAAAATCACTCTAATCTTGGAGTTACGGTGGCCTGCCCAGAATCCAAGATTCGTCCTGCAAAGCATACCTCTTGTTAGCTTCACATAAACTACACATGAGCAGATCTCTCACAAGTAATTAATAATCCCCCCACATAAAATGTACAATCATTACACTACTGTACCAGAAAGTACAAATTTAACATCCTCAACAAACCATAATTCTGAAGCATGTCAAATAATATGATCAATGTCATACTTCAAAAACATTTGGCTTTTAGACACAGAAGACATACTGGATCTAAATTAACTGGTCCAGACACCTATTATTAGGCACTTCAACCGTCGCATATCAAAGCGAGCATCAGCGCCAGGAATAAGCATTATCAGCTGAATGAAATCTCAGAGTCGTACAAAGCAACAGTACCCAAATAGAAGGGACAACTAAGATACAGAATAAGAAACTATCACTAGGAGAAGCAAAAGTTAGCACCCACCTACCTATTTTCTAGATCGTTTCCTCCAGCAGGAAGGGCAAATGGTTGTAGTACTTGAGGCAAAGCAACATCCTTGTGTGGGATGAACCCAACATCATAGCTCGGGGAGCAAACAACTCGAATTGAATTCTTAACAAGAAACGGCAGCCCCTCAGTTGCCCTTACCCCAACATCATGGCAAGTGACAAAAAAGTGATCAGCACCCAACGTTCTATTCCAATAAGGGTACTTGAACATTAGACTCTCAACATAGTCCTTGACAATTACTGTCATATTTTCATATGAAGTCCCCTGCATCAAGAAACAGTCACTGTCTTGTCATATCTAATGTTCTCAGTCTCCAAACTTCACAACGGTCAAAATAAATCAAAATTTGTTGACAACTACCAAGAGAGAAATTGAAATTGCATAACAATGAGTATGTAGACCACTGGCGGACAACTGCAGCAGCAGTCACCTATCATCCTAAAGATCCTCATACTCACATGGATTGGAGAAAGGTAAAAATCCTCCAAATGATTGGTTCTCAAACAACTAAGAAACTAATCCCAAATTTTTCTCCATTGCAATTCAAGTGTTTTCCCAAGGTATCTAGCAGAATTCCTACGTCCCAACTCAGTAATACGAGCTAGCGGGGGGGGGGGCCCCCCCCGCAAATTTGTGTCTTTTCCCTCCAAACTTTAACTACAGTAGGCCTATCACAACAAAATCACTACTCAAAAGCATTAAAAAATCAAAAAGCAGTATGATCGAATAGCTCACCAGTAAATAATTCAACAGTAAGATTGAATTAGGGCAAGAGAAAATCGAACCTTTCCTCGCATCTTATGGCAGGAAATAGGAATGAAGAATAAATCAGCCTGATCGGGATCGTCGGTGCGAAATCGACTCTCTCGAATGTTCTGGAAGAAGTAGCCCTCACTGGAGTACTTGCCGGTAAGCTTCCTAGGAGTCTGGTAGAAGGTATTCGGATCACCATCCGGATAAATATACACTTTGAATCTTTTCTCCATTTCTTCATAATTCAGCCTGAAGATCTCTGGAGTGTGATAAACCCCCGACAGCTCTTCCTTCTCGATTTTTTCATCTGATTTGCCGACCGTGTTTACAACCTTCAATGAACATCAGATTCAAATCAATGTATCGAAATTAATATCAGAAAGTAAATACATGAGAGAGAAAGAGAAGTGGTACCAGATTGGAGGAAGGTTGGGGCTGGGGAGAAGAACGGAGGGATTTAAGAGAGAGAAAGGTGAAGGAGATTAGAGTGAGAACAGCTAGGGTTAGCAGAGATCCTCGCAGGGTGAACATTGAAGATGACGGTGGCGACTGCGGTGGTTTCACCGCCGACATCGGCCGTCGTAGGTGGCGCGTTCAATAGTCTCAGGATTTGGGTAGAGTTGGAGACAACCCAGAGTGACAACTACGGCCAGAGAGAGAGAGAGACAGAGGAGCACACGACGCGCGTCCTTACAGTCGCGTGCAGAATGGTCTATTGCTTGTACTTACACCTTTATACAGTACTAGGCTGCGTTAGTGGATTGGGCTTGTAATTTTGGGCCTATAATTGTGGACTGGCTTGAGATCGTTGACAATAGGATTTGAAAGTGCAAACAATGTGGTTAACATCTCTTTTTTTTTCCCCACCTTTATCATAAAATTCCTCTGGATAATTTGTATGCAATCTTTATACTTAATTCAAAATACTTTTTATTTAATTAATACTTTGATATCCAATATTATTATTTTAGCCTTTTTATTTAAAAAAAAATGCAATTAGTATGTATATATAATTACAATACAACAATAGTTATGGATCACATTTACTATAAAGAACAGTTATTATTATTAAGATTTAAGAATAAATACTAAAAGACTTCTTATTTCCATTAATATTATTTTACCTTTTTCTTGAATATAGATATCAGATGTTAGATGTTAGATATAGTAAAATGACAATTATTAATCATATATATACAAGATAATAGGTTTTATAAATTACCATTGAAAGGAGCCAAATTAGTCTCGATTTCAAGAGAATGGTTTAAGCCGTGATCATCTCCTTATGTTAGCATTGTTTGATGCCATTCATCACCTATAGGCAAGATTATTATCCATTGGTGCATGCACACGTTATATTTGTATGTTTGAGTTCCGAATCCATTGATTGTCGATGTTTTTCGGTTCTATTATGACTATTTCTTATGGAATTTTTAATTGTTGGCTGTTGTGGATTTTAGGGTTATTTTAACTATCCAAGATGTAGGATCATTTGTTTTCTTTGGTGGCTAAGTACCAAAAGTTCAAAAATAATTATTGGATTACAACTGCTATAAAAAAGTATATTATCTAAGTCAATTATGATCTACTTTAATATATTAAAAATCTCAATTTAATAATTTTAAAAAGATTTATATCATATAACAACTGCAACTAAGTTTAAAAAACTATTGATTAGTAAAACTTTGGATTTTTCATGAATCACATAAATTATTAAATGATATACTATATATTATATATAATTATCAATTTGTTATAGACAAAAACTCAAAAAATTATGCCGTACATTGCACCAGACAAGAATATTAGTTATAATTGAAAAAAATGAAATGCTTTTATGGAAAGCAATAAAGCACACCACTTGTTTATTAAGAAATCACACAATTACAAACACTAATAACCTATTGACATCACACCCTGATTTGTACAATGTGTCTTTGCTGTAATGAATAAAGACATCCGTGACATGAATAGCTCTTCCTAAACACCAGTATTGAGGAACCAAAATATGCTTACTTTGGTCATTAAAAAAAAAAAAAAACTTTATAACCTAACAGAACAATAAAGAATATAATTAGAAAACAGAAACATGGGTTATAGTCTAAGCAAAATCACAATCAAAATGAAGTTCCTGATCAACATGACCCTGAACATGAGTTGTTACTCCTTGAATCAGACTGACAACCTGCCATCTTGTTCTTTAGACTCTGAAGCCTCAAATTGTTCCTCACAAACACAAAGTCTTTAGCTCTGTCAGATGCCAACCCGAACATTTGAACAGCCTCCTTACATGTCATTTTATCACATCTGCAACTTTCCCTACACATGATTTCTGCACTCGAAACCTGACTCAAAACCCTTATAGCCAAGTTCTGAAGACGCGGAGTTTCAAACCCAAAATTTTCCCACCATGATACTGGCTCCATTTTATCCCTACTTTCGATGGCATCTTCTTCTCCAAAACACCCTTCTACTTTCTGATAGATACTTAGCTCTTCCCCTAACACCTTTCTTGCCTCGATATCAGCCTCATACCTCTCTAGAGTGGCATTCCAAGTTCTTATTAGATGAGCATCCTTGTTTTGGCCTTTTTTGAAATATCTTGGGTTCAACATGTATGCTGCCCCATGAAGTGGAGAAAACAACTTATCCCATCTGCTTTCTATCAGCATTTCCAGCTGATACAATGTCGATTCATCAATTTTGCTGGCCATCAACCTCAAGGCTTCAAGGGACAAAACCCGCCAATTGTAGATGTCACCCATGAGAGATTTATCCAAATCAAATTCAGCAAGTAGTCTCACAAAAGGCTCACAAACTTCTAGCATCGAATTTGTCTTGCTCCAAAAATCGTCACTTGATATCAGAGTTTCAGCATCGAATGCACTATTGCTTGGTTTTGATTGCTTCCAATTTTCACTGGCAACTAGTTCCTCTAGAACTGACTTCTTGTTGACAATCCTTCTAACCAAGCAATAAGAAGGAGCAAATTTTTTGGAGACAGGGTCCAAGGGCTCTTTAAGAGTGTTGCTGTTAAAAGTTGAGATGCACTGCTCGAGCTCTTTAGCAGATGAAACAACAGATTTAATCCAATCGAGTTGTGCAACCTCCTCCAGCAAGAAAAGGATAGAATGCGAAGAGCAATGAGACCAAAATATATGAGGAAACTTGGATATTAGGACTGACTCAAAAGCATCACTAGCCTCACCACTTATATGAGTTATAACTTGCAGAACATTCGAATGTCCAACCTCTACGATCACCTCAGCAAGCTCTTTGATAAACTGATTGTCTGGCCCATCACCCTCAATGATGTCCACCTCTTTCAGGAAGATGACACCTCTAGGGCTCGCCACAAAGAAGTCAACACAGAAGCATCCTACTGAACCATCTAGCCGGTTTGCACAGAGTATGGTGGAGCCTGTGTGAGACCAGGACTCTTTGGCTAGAGCCAAGGCCTTCTCTATTCTCGCTTTCTCTTTACTAAGCAAAGAACCGGATAACTGATCTATCGATGGGGGCTTGTACCCAGAGCCAAAAGCACCAATAGCCTTAGCCATTTCGTGAAAGAATGATGAATCTGCAACATCCAGGCTCAGCCCATCTGCAAAAAAGAACCTAGCCACAATGTTGTCCACATCGCTTGCAGCTCGATCCATCATCTTTGAGCTCGATACACCTTCAATCAGTCGATAATTAGTCCCAAAAAGATGCACTAACCTTGAAAGACTATTCCCACTCGAAGGGAATAACAACTTCTTCTTGTTCTTGATCTTCTTGTGCAGCAACTTCCCAGTGAGACAGTCTTCTTGATCGAGCAACTTAAATGGTCCTCTCGAAGAAGCATCGATGGCAGGGCAAGGCTTGATACCGCACCCACTCAACCCAAGAAGATGGGCTCTAACGCGCGAGTAAGACCCATTGTAAAGTTGATCACAGTGGTTGCATTTCCACCTCTTTGCGCCACTCCCTCTGTCAAATCCTCCTAACACACTCACATGTTTCCACCCCCATTTGTCAGATTTAATTGGCATACTCCCTAATCACAGAACCACCAACATAGAACTCAATATGGACTAGCTAAAGAAGGGTTTAAGAACTGCGAAATCACAGAACAACATGAGCTTAGGAGTGCATAGCAGCATATGAGAAGTATAAGATCATAGTTTAACACACAAAAGATTGTGAATTTATATTATGATCCAAACTAAAAATAAAAGTTGAGAAATACCCAAATGGGATTAATACAGATGATATGATAATCTATATGATTAAATGGGTTTTTCTAATCAAACTCTTTTACATTCATCATTCATGTGAAGTTTCAGGCATTAATGTGACCCTGAAAAAATGGTAAAACCTAGAGGAAGTGAGAGTGAGAGGAAAGAGAAATGTACCTGAAATAGAGCACGATGATGGTGGTTGGAGGTAATATCAGTGGAGATATAGAGGAGATGAAGCCAGCACGTGCTACGCCATCTTTCTGTTCTTATGAGAGAGATGGAGCAGAGAAAGGAGCCAAAAAAAAAAAGGAAATGGGGTTTGATAACAATATGCCCCCGAAACGTTCTCGGCGGCCGAAACGGTGTTCTTTTTTAATTTCTTATTTTTGGTGAGAGACTAAGAGTTGGGTGGCGTCAGATAAGATGGAAAATGCACGCCGGCATTGCCGCATTGCTTGATATTTGAAAGTTTCTGATCTTATCAGCTTATTTATTCAATTATTCTATATGGATTAAAACGAAAACGTTTCTTTTTGGTAGACGTTTCTGCTAGTGTTCAGCGCCTGTCATTATGTGTTGCATTCTTTACAACTTGGTCATTGGCGCTTACGGCGCACACAAGTGAAACGCTTTTTCATTTTAAATTGCCACCATCTCATTTGACACCTGACACGGGTAGGGCCTAGAAGCTCAATTAGGCCCTTGGGCGTGTGGATTCCATCTCTCAAGCCGACAAGTATTATTGAATACCATTTAGATACAGATCTAATGAGAAAAAAAACAGAAAAAAAAAGGCCAATATAGAAGTAATCAGCGATAGGAACTCATAAGAACTAAAGAACAGTAAACAATGTGATGCCAATAAAACGAGCAAGTTTTAAGTAATTAATTTTGAGAGAGTTGCTCCCTCCACAAGACAAAGATACTACAAACATTTATATTACACAAATTGCACCTCCAAATTATACATATCTATTCATCCTTTTACAGTTGTCTAGTGGTCAGTGGCTTTCTGTGAGACACTACCAAAGTTCTGAAGTGTCCCTTCCCATTGTCATCAGCCAAAAGCACACATTGCAAACATCATTTTTTGCTTGCATTTCCATAACACCAAAGGTTTTTTTTTTTAAAAAAAAAAGGAAACAAAAAGAAAATGACTTGTTAAGAAAGCTTCTAAAAGCATTGCCAAATTCTTTAAAAAAATGTATCTATCCCGCATAGAAATGTCAAAAAAATGTCCTTTTATCTATAACTTATTTGATGTAAATCTCACTTACGTAAGGTCTAAGAATGATTTCTCCTTTATCTAAGGTTGTAAGCATCATCATTTACATCAAAGGACTATTCCTCTCAACTGCATAAAATGATCATAGATGTAGACAACAAAACACTGGCAGATGAGAGAATCATGATTATATATATATGATTATATATATATATATATATATATATATATATATATATATATATATATTTGGGTGAAGTCTGACAGTGTTTCACACACATACCCATTTTGCAGCCGACAAGATGGATCACAAATCCACATATTGGTTTCTCTTCACTTCACATCGTCAATAAAGACTATAAAGCTCACCCCATAAGATTTTCCAAAATCATAGAAAATCTCAGATAAGACATCACAGAAAAGATAAATGCACTACATTGGTCATATTTCATGGCCCCTTTCTAAAACAATAATTTACATAACCAAGACCAACACCCTCATATGCACCTGTATTAGTTGGAGTTTTCTCGTGTAAGAGGTAGCATACAACTGAACAAATCTGAAGATGGTCAGATCACACCAAATTGACTTCCCTCAACGACAACAAGAGCAACCGCACTCTGATTCTCATCTAAAAGGACAGACGAGTATATACACACATGATGGTATGACATGGATCATCCAGCAGACATGACGAAAGCCTGGAGAAGGCTCTGAGCTGCGAGGACTTGATCGGGTGTCCCAGATATTATGACCTTCCCTTCACTACCAGGACAAGGATCCTGCACATCAACTGTTGCGCCTGAAATCTGCTCCAAATCCAAGCAGGATGTCAGCATGTGATTTAAGGCAATGCAGTGCTACCAAGTACAAATCTTAAAACCATGAAGCTCGTGGCCAGCCGCATAAACATATTGGCATATATGTACTCGCAAGGTGAAAGCGGCTAATCTGAATCTTGCTAGTTTCATTCAACAGATATCAAGAAGAATAGCATTGTCCTTCCTCCTCAGTCCTCAATGACAGGGTTGATATGCAATTACACCCCTTAGGCAAAGTGGAGACTCAACCCAGCACCAGACCAGCCAATAACTAATAAGCCTATTAATAGGTCATATTACATGATACATTCCCTAATCAAGCACAACATTTGCATAGATTGTCAGGCTTAGCTATTGATTCTAGTCTGCATCAAAGTAGGCCAAAGGATTAGCCATGACAAGTTTAGGCTGAGTCAGTTCACGTCTGGGTCATGAGCAAGCTTGGTGCCACTTTGTCCAATAAACTTGTCAAGAGAATGCCGTCACTGGCTCACTGCAGAAACATATTACTTTTTTTTTTCCCTATAGTCTCTGTGAAATCTCCCCCCCCCCCCAAAAAAAAGGGCCTTATGTGTGCTTTCTATGACAGATGGATAAATTACTTCATCCATCCTCTTATAGTCCGATCTTAACCCCAAAACGGCTTGATTCGGCAACAGCCATTGGAAAGATGGAATCCCAGTTGACCCAATTGAGTCAACTGCCAGAATGAGTTGGCCTGGCAACACCTGACAGATGCCTTTTTTCATCTGACCAAAACAGAGGTGAAAACCCAAAAAAAGGGAAAAAAAAACAAAGTTTAACTCGTCATTGATGGATGGCTGGTGGATTGGGTAAGACCTGGGCGGTGATCCACCTGATCTGTCACCCAACCTATCATCCACCCATCTATCACCCACATCTATCACTCCTTTTTCACCCATTTTAGTTTTACATATATGATACCAAAACCCTAATTACTCCCACACTCTCCTGTATATCTTCTAATCCTCCCTCTTTTTCTCTCTCCTCATTTCATTCCCACTCCATTCCCAGCCGCCTGTGGCTATTAGTCTCCCTGAAGATCCTACATGCTTCCGCCAGAGAATCAGTAAGCCCATCCCTCTCTGTCTAGACCTTTTCCCCCCTCTCCTGCAGCAGTTATAGCAATTCCTCTCTCTTTCTTCATTATTTTCCCTCTCTACTCGATCCTAGCAGTGTGCTCCTCCTAGTCCCCCTCGCAACTGAGCCAACCAAGACACCACCCTTTTGCTCTTATGTTGACAGTTAAAAGTAGTATTCATGCCTTGGTGCCTGCCTCCGCCCACAACTAGATGCCCAACCTCTCTATTCAAAATGTGTCTTCTCCTTAAATCTAGATCCTCAAGGTACAGACTCTAAAATTAAATTCTGTATTATAAAACTCTAGAATAGGAAAATTACCTGTCGCAAACGAGCCAGATTGCTACCATTGTCACCATGGACAGAGCCAAACACATCTTCATGGATTACAATCTCCACTTTTGTGTTCGTCACAATTAACGATGCGTTTCCACTGTACAATTAAACCAAACATCAGGACATTCTTTCTTGATCGAGGGAGCTCAATTTTGTTTTGGGAGGGGGGGCCTTCAAATGAGATACATACAGCAAACCAGGTTTCAGAACACTGACCAGTGTAACTTTTGCTTTTCCAGCGTGTGCACAACAATGATATGTAAATGCACTAGATAAATGATACTAAAGAAGAAGCAATACAATACAATAGTATTGGCAACAACCTCATTTCCAATTCACAATTTCCCAACTGAAGGTTCCTTAAATGTAAACATGAGAACATATGCAAGCAGAACACCCAGCAACATAGGACTGACCTGCTAAGTTCAGAACCACCATCAGCTGCAGCCAACTCTGTTGGGCTTCCTATCCTTGTCGAATTGTGTTTATTGGAAAACTGCAGGCATGCTCCACTCAGCATCCAGGACCAGAAGGGTCACAGAGGAAGCGCAAAAGAAACTGTGATTCTCACCTGTGACTGAGGGAACTTTTGTGGCAAAGAAGCATTAACTTCAGAAACTCTACAGTTGTTCATTTTGTCTGTCAACATCGCAGTTTCATTGACGTAAGGGCACACATTGAAAATTTTGTGTGGGAGAAGAGGTGCTAACAAAGTGTCAAAGTAGCTTCCCCTGAGCCTCCAGCTGACTTGAAACAAAGCAACCAGAACACTGGAATAGTCACCATTAATCTGCAAACAGTCACATGATCGCCTTAGAACAAGTTTGAGTCAGTTGACAAGCCCAATAGGGAAGACCAACTCCAAATATACTCACACTAAAGGATCTAGGATGGGAGTGAAGCAGAAACAATCTATTTCAACTGGTAGCAACTAGCAAAGGACACCATATAAATGACAAGATACCAAGGGAAAGTGTCATTCAATCACAATGGGAAAGGACTTCAAGCAAGGAAGAGGACACTCTTAGCATGACTAGAGTAGAGGATGATGGGCTTTTAAATTTCATGAGAGCCTAACCCAAATGGATGTATAGGAAAAGAAAGATAGTTACTTTATAGAGCCCAACAAAGCCTTAAGAGTGTTACTCACACTACACAGTACAGTTACCGAATAACTGAACTACTAGAACATCATGGTATGATGCCATCCTAATAGATAACAATTGAAATGACTGACAGTAGAGTTCACCATTCATTCAAGAGATCAACTCAGCCACGTCAAATGAACTTTGCACATTAAAACGAATTATAGCTCATACTAGCAATTAGTAAGTCCTGTAAACCTGAATGATTCTCTCGGTTGTCGTGGCACCAGGGACACAATTCGCTTCCAATATTTGTAATTTGGCATCAGTGGCTTTTTCTATAGAAGAAATGACTGATGATTCTCCAACATTTAGCCAACCAGCTTGATTTGGCTGGATCAGCAGTCGAGCAGTTACAGTTCCGCACCCAACTGATGACGTGAATTCGTTGAAAACACGAAGAACAGCGTTTTGTGCAGCCGAGTAATCTGATTCCTGGCTCTAAAACCCAGAAACAAATGACATTAACAAGCATTAAAGAAGGTCCAGAAACACTTTTTAAGGATCAGAAGTTACCTCAAAAGCAGAAACAGTGATGACACGTTCATTGCAGCCAACCTCAGGAACAGAAAAGTATATACAAGCTCCTGTTTCATTCTCTAATGCCTTAACCTTTCTCCCTTTCCAACCAAGCACAGCACCAGCTGCATCACATGGACACAAAAGTCTGAAAACCACTTCTCTTGCAACCCCTCTAGCTGCTTCAACATTAATTCCAGCAACGTTCATGCCCATGTTAGGATGCAAAACCCTTGAGGAAGTCCCTGCAACTTGTGGTTTAATCTTTTGGAGGCACTGTGAAACCAAAAGCAATGCCTTCTTCACAGCTTGACTGCCACCAGTAATCTACAACATGGATCATACACAACAAAGGTGATTGATCTGGAAGATAGCATACCTCTCTCCACATACTAACAGTTTGAAGGGATAGTTCAGAACACAGAATGGGTAACATCAATCCCTTTTTGGATGGAACTTTCATGGGAAACAGGATTCCTCATCATCATTACCAAGCCAATTGCCGCAACACCATCACAATACAAGAAGAAATCACAATACAAGAAGAAATAGAGGTCATTTCTGATGATCATGTGATCTAACATAGATCGCAGGTGTGCCAATATTGTAGTGTCTGTTAAATCACACCATTTTAATCAAACAGGGAAGGTGGGAAATTAAGATTGAGCAACCTGCTACGATTTATATATCAATTGGGCCTTAAACAAAGATTCATGCAAATAAACTCAAATGAGGTTCCAACTCAAAACCAATTGGCAATGGGTAAATTAACTCACAAGCTTATATACATGCTCAAACCCTTTAATTTTATCAATGTGCGAAAACACCGACTTTCATATTCTTTCATTTTATGAATGTGGAGCAACATCCACTTTCATACTCCAATAGTGTTAGCAATGTCAAGCACAGTACTGGCAACAATCTCAGCAAATCCAACACTTTCCCTGGATGGTCCCGCACTCTATTTAAGCTGAACATCTGCCTAAACTTCCCAGAAATAGATGTCTTTCTCATACTACAAGCAAGTCAATGCCTTCAAAACTACCCTTTCTGTCCTCTCATTGCTATCAAAACAAGCAATTCAAGCTCATTTCCTTTGCCTCCCCTGTCACCTTGATTCCTTCATCTAGATCATAGAACGGCATGAACACTGATTGCTGAAGCAGACCACCAATTTTTTTTTATTTCTTCAGAACTTATCCAAATGCATTTATGACCAACGATTGCTTCTTATGCACTCTATTTATTACAATCATACCCAAATCTTACCATCATAATGAAAGCAATGTAACAATAGTAATATAGACTCCACTTCACCACCATCCCCTTAATAACGTTGGTAATTCACAAAATGCTCATTACTACATTGGGTTACCATTCCTACTTTCTCTAACAAACAGACTGTTAGCTATTGAAAGAACTACCTTTTTAATAGTTATTAGATGGCGTGAACCAAGTATTTCCATGCATTAAGCCACAAATGGGCTGGCGGATAATTTTGGATACTCAGAAGTAGAACTCGCCCGTTATAGTATGGTAGAACTTATAAGGACCTTACTACCAAACTTATTTATTGAACTTAATTCTTAAGTTATTATGAACGTGTTTTTGAATTTATTAGCTAGACTAGAACAATATAGTCTTTTTCAGTCTCTGCAAACAAAAACAGAAATTTTATGAAATCAACGAAGCTAGTGAGCACAACTGCCATGGAAGATTTAATTTACCTGAAGCAGCTCATCCGACACGGCGGCGCAAGGCGGAAGTGATCCTGCCGGAAAAACCTTGATATGCGCGGAAGTCTCTTTCATAATTTTGTTGATCCTCTTGCCTCCTTCCCCAATCACAGCCCCCGCCATGCCAGCCGCCAGCAACGACCGACATCGGACCACCCCAACCCCGCCGTCCCCATCCTCCGAAACTTCCAGAATCCTCTCGAAAACCCTAATCAGAGCATCCTGAACGGCGGAGACCTCAAACACCTCGCCGCCGTCAAGTCGGAGGTTCCGATCGATGTGATGCGACGCGATGACGTGAATGACTCGCTCCAAGCAGGCGGCGGAGACGGCGTCCTCGACGTGGATCCTGGCGGAGGTTTCTCTCTCTAGACGCTTGACGACGGTTCCAGAGTGGCCGATGACGCCACCGGCAGCGTGGACGCTGCACAGAAGGCGGAAGGACGCCTGACCCTCCGATACGGTAAGATTGATCGCCCTTTGGGTTTGGAGTTGGCTGGGTTTGCCGGGTCGACCCGGTTTTGGATTCTTGCTTTGGGAGTGAGACTGAGATTGAGACATTCTCTATCTGTCTCTCTCCCCGGAGATGTTTCAGGTGCATATAATAATTTGCAAGTGGGACGGGCTTGAGTAGGAGAGAGAGACAGTCACCCCGCCGTGGAAAATACTCCTAAACACCAGGCGCTTTGACTTTTGACTTTTGACTTTGGACTAGCATTGTTGTTTGTTTACTGTTGGTGTCTGTGTAAAAAGAAAGTTCAGTAATTTTTTGCATTCTTGTGTTCTGCTGAAAATAGATTGGTTATTTTACATGTTTTCATACAATTACATTTTCAACTATATCGAATCCTTTTACTTGAGTCCGACAACTATTCAAGTAATTATATTTCTGAATTGTTACATAACTTTAGTTGAAGGAGAGTCTTGGAGCAACGATAAGGTTGTCTTCGTGTGATCAAAAGGTCACGGGCAATGGCGGAGCCACTACGGGGCAAGGGGGATCAATTGATCCCCCAGCTTTTGGGGGGGGGGGGGAAATAAATATGGGATATTCTAATGTGAACAAAAAATAAATATATATTAATTAGTTCTTAGGTATTTCACAAAGGAGTGCATAGCAAATTGGTTTGTTGTTTACTGTTTGATTTGGGAGGTCATGGGTTCAACTCTTTGTGATGTCTTTTGTGTAATTGTTTTTTGAATCTTTTTAAAAGTCTATCGAATGACGATATCATACTTTATTTTCAAAACATGAAATCTCATCGATGACAACTTTCTTAAATGTACTAGTTACGTACTTCATTTTTAAAACTATTAAAATTTATGTTATGTGTATTATTAATCTCGTCCCTCCTTACTTTGAATCCTGACTCTGCCTCTGGTCACGGGTTCAAGCCGTAGAATCAGTCACTGACAAAGTTAAGTTAGGCTGACTACTATTCACCCATTGGGGTGCGCCCCTTCCCTGGAACCTGCGTGAACGCGGGATGCTTGTGGACCGGACTGTCCTTTTACATAACTTTAATTATAAGACTTTCACCTTTAATATTCTGAATTTATTATATTAAACGCTCTCTCTCTCTATTTAAAAGAGTAATGTCCTTCATCTTCTATTGAAGTGAGGCGAGGCAATTAGATTAATAGAAAAATTCATAATATTTATATAAAATCACAAAATATTGTTGAAATTTTCGAGGAAAATATGAAAATGCTTTTTGACATTTACACTTCTACAACTATGCCGTCTGTCCGCTTGTTATTTGGCCGCTTTGTTTCCCACGATCCATACGTGTTGCTTACAGTGTTTCAGCCTATGTTGTTCTCTCTCTCTCTCTTTTTTCCTTTTTTTTTGGTTGAAGGATAAGCCTAATAGCCTATACTATTCTTAGTTCTTGCTTCACACATTTGCCCAACAAAATGGGAAGCCCGCTCGTCGCCTCCGGCAACCAATGGCATCACCACCACCGGCGTAGTCCTCTGTCCCCAATTGATGGCTTACTCCTACGAGCCATGTCGTGCCAATGTCCCATTAATAAAGTTGTCCCTGTATTCTAAGAACGTCCAAGTTGATAAACTTTGACTATTAACTTATTACAAACTATATTAGTTCGTAATATAAGACTAATTAACTTCATATGTATTTTACAAAATATATTTTATTACAATGTAATTCTCTATTTTTTTAAACTAACAATCTTAATAAAAATTAATGGCCAAAATTTGTTCAATTGGAGTCTTTATATGGCAGAGGTAGCAAGTAGTTGATTAAGTCACATTGACAGGGCTAAGGTTTTAAACTTCATTTGAATTGTTTGAAGTTCTTTAACTCTTCTCTAATTTCATGCCCTTGACTAGGAATGTGACTTCACCAATTGTTAATTGTTGATTCAAAAGCCCACCTTTGCCGAAATGCTCAAACAGTAATTTTTTTTTCCCACGATTATTGATAAGCCACGTAAAGGGCTACAATCTCAACGAAAGCATTCGAACAAAATTATAACTAACAAAGCCAACAACTAGGATAGAATACTACCCATTCTCAATAAGATCGTCAAGAGAAACCCAAACAAACGCGATTAAAGAGGCCTAAGGCTCATTTAATTTGTCCATACTACCAAAAAGGAGTTGCCTTTGACCAATCTAACAAAAACAATCAAATATATGACCATATTGTTATGTTTGGTTGAATATAATATAATGCAATCAATTTCGTAATTATGATTACATAGTTTGTGCTAATCATAATTACAAGATAGTCGATTAGTCGTTATTTACAATATTTCTTTACGATCAAATAAAATAATAGAAACACAATTACAAACTTATTTGCATTACAAAATTGTTACATTCAACCCAACATTATCTAGACTTCAACAAACTCTTTGAAATGCACGAACCAAGGTGACCTTGAAATATCCACGCATTTAGCCTCCAATGCTTATCGGATAGGATTTGGGTCCCTTGATACGCCTGGTCCACTCCCCTTTGCCTTACCATTCAAACCTACCAACTGAAGACCAGAACAACCTCGACAGAAGCCATGGTTAGATTCAATAATTTAAAGAGCTATAACGTTAAAAATCTGCGAAGACCATATGGACCAAACTGGAAACGAAGTATGGTTCAGATGATGCTGGAAAGAAGAAATACGTTGTAGGTAAGTGGCTGCAGTTTCAAATTGTTGATGACAAGCCCATTATGGACCAGGTTCATGTTTACGAGAATCAGTGTGCTAAGGTGCTGAATGAAGGAATAAAGACGTGCGAAATTCTACAAGCAAACGTTATGATCGAAAAATTTCCACCTTCGACTACAGAAACTACCTAAAACACAAAAAAAAGGGACCTTACTCTTCAGGAACTGATCAGCCACATGAGGACAGGTTTAAAAGATAAGATGGTTTCTTTATCTCTAAATTCTTCTAAAGCTAACCTTGTTGAATCTGTTGTGCCTGTAAACAAAGACAGGTTTAAGGGGAAAAATAAGAGGGATCAAAGGCAAGGCAGGAACCAGAATCAGTTGAAAAAGCCAAATGGCAAAATTCAAAAACCGAAGGTGGTGTGCTATGTCTGCAGCAAACCAGGCCACAAAGCGTACCAGTGAAAGGGAGCCCCCTAGACAAACCAGAAACCTGTTGGTCATAATGGTAGTCAGACCCAAGCTAATCTGACTGAAGACGGTGAGGTGTTCTGTGCAGTGACGGTGGAGGCCAATCTGGTGACAAACACTATTGAATGGATTCTAGATAATAGAGCAACCAGACACTTTTGCACCAACAAGGACCTGATGCACGATTTTGAAGATGTCCCTGATGACGAACATGTCTTCATGGGCAATGCCACTACGGCAGAAGTGTTGCGTAAAGGGAAAGTCCTTCTCAAGTTTACTTCTGGAAAGTCTTTATGTTTATACAATGTGTTGTATGTTCCTTCCCTTCGTAGAAATTTGGTTTTTGGTAGTCTTCTCGATATTGTTGGGTTTGAAGTGAACCAGAAAGCTGGAAAAGTTGTGATTCTTCGTAATGGGGTTTTTGTCGGGAAGGGGTATCGTAGTGGGGGTTTATATGGGCCGAATATTGCTTCTAATAGTGCTAATGAAAAACATTCTTCTTCTACTTATATCACTGAGTCTGTTGATTTGTGGCATAGTAGGCTTGGGCATGTTAATTTTGCTTCGTTAAAAACACTTAGAAACATGCGATGGATTCCCAATGTTAACACTGATAATTGTTCGAAGTGTGATGTATGTGTTGAAGCAAAATATGCTAAGAAATCATTCAAATCTGTGACTGCAAGAAAGACTGAATTGCTTGAACTTATACATTCAGACTTAGCAGATTTTAAGAACACAATCAGTAACGGTGGAAAGAAATTGTATATTACCTTTGTAGACGACTACTCTAGGTATACTAAAGTTTACCTCTTAAAGTTCAAAGATGAGGCTAAGGAAATGTTTTTGAAGTACAAAGCAGAAGTTGAGAACCAGTTAGACCGAAAAACCAAAAGATTTAGGTTTGACAGAGGTGGGGAATATGGTACCAACTCCCTTGCTGCTTTTTGTGAGCAAAATGGCATTATACATGAGACCAGTGCCCCCTACATCCGCCAACAGAATGGTATAGTCGAACGAAAAAATTGTACCCTTATAGATATGATGAATGTCATGCTTGTTAATTCTGATTTACCTGATAATATATGGGGGGAGGCTATTTTGACTGCTTGCTTCATTATCAACAGAGTCTCTCATAAGAAATTAGACCAGACCCCTTATGAATTCTGGAAAGGGTATGCTCCTAACCTGAGTTATTTGAGAGTGTGGGGGTGTTTAGCCAAAGTTGCTTTACCTAGTCATAAACGGACCAGCATAGGTCTTATGACTTTTGATGCCGTATTTGTTGGTTGTGCTCAAAACAGTGCTGCATATAGATTTATGTCTTTAAGTGATTATTCTATGTCTGAATATAGAGATACAGGATTCTTTGAGAATGTTTTCCATCTAAAAAGAAATGTGTCCGATGTTGTGCCTTCTACTGTTTTTGAACAATTGAAATTGCCTGGTCCTAGTTCTAATGATAAAGACCTAGGGTCTGAACCTAGAAGGAGCAAGAGACATAGAACAGAAACCAGCTTTGGTCCTGACTTCATCACTGCTTTTTTAGTAGAGACATTTGAGGCCTTTGGTGTCGATGCCTTGATTGGAGAATTTGTGTCTATATTCTTAATTGAGGAAGATCCTAAAACCTATCAAGAAACAGTTAGGTCTATAGATGCTACCTTTTGGAAAGAGGCTATTAAGAGTGAAATAGAGTCTCTTGAGTCAAACAAAACTTGGGAGTTGTCTGACTTGCCTAAGGGTTGCAGGCCCATAAGTAGTAAATGGATCTTCAAGAAAAAGTTAAGGTCTGATGGTACAATAGATAAATATAAGGTCGGGTTGGTTGTTAGAGGCTTTGGCCAAAAGGAGGGAGTCGATTATTTTGACACCTACTCTTGTGTGACTAAAATTGTCACCATTAGAACTCTCATTGCTTTAGTTGCTATCTTTGACCTTGTTGTGCATCAAATGGATGTTAAGACAACTTCTCTTAATGGTGATATAGAGGAAGAGATCTACATGACCCAACCCAAGGGTTGTGTAGTGTCTGATCAGGAGAATAAGGTATGTAGATTAAGGAAATCCCTTTATGGTATGAAGTAAGCTCCTAAATAGTGGTATGAAAAATTTGACAGCTCTTTAGTTCAACATGGCTTTATTGCAAATTTGTCTGATTCATGTGTTCATTCAAAGGTGATTGAATCAGAATGTGTGATAATATGCTTTTATGTTGATGACATGTTAATCCTTGGTACAAATTTGCTTGTTGTAAATGAGACTAAAAAACTGTTGTCTTCTCTTTTTAAGATGAAAGATTTAGGAGAAATTGATGTAATCTTAGGGATTAAAATTAGAAAAACCAACTCTGGTTTCTCGTTGTGTCAGTCTCATTATATTGAGAAAGTGTTAAAGAAATTTAACTGCTTTGTTGTGACACCTATCAAAACCCCTTATGATCCTAGCACACATCTCAAGAAGAACAATGGACCTAGTGTGTCGTAATCTGAATATGCTAAAATTATTGGAAGTGTAGTGCTTCTAATGAACTTTACTCATGTTGATATTGCCTATGTTGTTAGTAGGTTGAGTCGTTACACTCATAATCCCAGTCAAGAACATTGGAATGCCTTTCATCGTCTACTTAAGTATCTTAAAGGTACTAGTGATTGGTGTTTGCACTTTAACAAATTTTCTGCTGTATCAGAAGGCTTTTGTGATGCAAACTGGGTGACAGATAATGATGAAGTAAGTTCTACTAGTGGTTATATTTTTACTCTAGATGGAGGGGCTGTGTCGTGGAAGTCTGCGAAACAGACTTGTATAGCCCACTCTACCATGGAATCTGAGTTTATTGCTCTTGAATTGGCAGATCAAGAAGCAGAATGGATTAAAGGTTTGTTGGCAGACGTGCCGTTGTGGGGGAAATAGAAAACACCTATTTCCATACACTGTGACTCGCAGGCAGCAATAGGAGTGGCACACAACAATATCTATAACGGAAAGAGGAGATATATCCGTATTAGACATAGTGCGGTGAGACAATTGCTGAAACATGGTGTCATATCCTTGCAATATGTAAGATCCGAGAAAAATTTGGTGGATCCTTTCACTAAATGATTGACAAGGCGAGTAGTGCTTGAATCATCAAGGGGGATGGGGCTTAAGCCAATGGTTTGAAGAGATATGATGGATACCCACTTGTGATCAAACAAAACCATATTACTCTTCAAAATGCACCACATACTTATCCCTATGGCGCGTGGTGGTGTTGTGAGGTTGAGCTTGTGCTCTTAATAAGTTCATACCCAATGTGGGGGTGCTATTGAGAAGCACTTGATGAACTCACCGCTTGATGTTTGTGAGGTTGAGCCATATGCTCTTAATAGTTCCATAACCATATCTATGGTGGTCTATACAGAGATAGACTTGATGGAACTACCTATGTAAGTGTGAAAGTTTCGCCGCCTTCTATTAGAGATTTTGGCTGTCTCTCTAGAGCACTTATGAGACCCAAGGTGTGCGCATGGCCCTCAAAAGCGCTAAATTTCTTATCGCGAAGTACGCAGTATCTTGAGGGTTGGTATGTGTTGTAGGGGTTCTCGTTCAGTATCTAACAAATTCAAGATTCGTTCACTTGAATGGTTCTGGATGTTGCCTCACCTCACTATGTATCAATTCAATCAAAAGACATTGATACTTATGTATATGTCCCTCCTTTGCCTAGATCATCTTTTCTTGACCGTGTTGCACCTTGTATGTCATTAGTGGAGGATTGTTGGGAGTAATGGCAACAAGGCTTCCTTTTTGGGAGATTTTTTTTGGGCTTGCTGATAGCTTCATTTACGCAAACTAGCCGTTATGTGTGTCAAAGGAAGTTAATGAGTCTTCCTTATTCATCTCCCTTAATCCCACATTCTGCATCTGATTTTTTGTTCTGCTCCTGATTTTTTGTCCCATGATCTGCCATATTTAGCTCTCTGCAGCTGCTCCTTCGCTCTTATAAAAGGAGCCTATCAGCACTCAGAACAAACACACCAAAAACTATTCTCTCATTCTCCTCTTCATTCTTCATTTGTTCTAGGCAGAGTTACCGGCATGCTTCAAACCTTCGACCACGAGTGCACGTGTTCTGGGGTGCTGCGTTAACCTTGGGGAGTGTCCGACGATTTCGATTTGCACCGTAGTCGCGCCGTAAACGCTTTCAAGACAATGGATTACCACAACGCATTTTTTCCTTCCTGTAATAGCCATTGATCCTACATCTTTTTTCTAACACCAACCATTTCAATTTCCCTCTTTTCTGCACAAGACCCTGGTGTGTCGTTTTGTACCCCAATGAACAACCTGCTTCACTGACCTGCACAATACCTAACAAAATCATCCAAAGCATATTGTTTTTTAGTTTTTTTTTTGGGTTATGGAGAATAAGAGCTTGCACATAGTGGTGTTCCCATGGCTAGCCTTTGGTCACATGACATCATTCCTAGAGCTCTCAAAGCGCTTAGCCTCAAAGGGCCATTGAATTTCGTTCATTTCCACTCCTCGAAACCTCCAAAGCCATCCAAAAACCCTTTGAAGCTTGACTCCTTTCATTAGTCTAATCCGCCTTCCATTGCCCAGCAATGAAGAAATTCCCCCAAATGCATGAGTCTACTGTGGATGCGTCCTTTGATAAGGTATAGTTTCTAAATGAGGCTTGTGATGATTTATCACCAATGCATGGACTTGTTCGTTTCTTGGTCTGGCATCACACTTATTGGCAGACTGTGATACCTGGTCCAAGCCAGAGGACCCGACTAAACAGTCCAAGTGGGTCCCATTCCCAAACCTTGTTGTGGTCGTCTCTATGAAGCACAGCAAACCCTTGATGCTACAAAGAAGAATGCCTCTGGTGTCTCTGATGTGTTCTGCATGGGACGTTCAATCAGCGGTTGTGATGTGATGGCTTTACGGAGCTACATGAAGCTTGAAGCAGAGTATGTGCAGCTGCTTGAGAAACTTTAAAGGAAGCGTGTTCTCCCTGTGGGTTTGTTGCCAGTTTCCATTGAAGGTGAAGGCGAAAGAAGCAAGGGTGACACAGGGCAGTCAGCCATTCGCTGGCTGGACAGAGGAATGGATCAGTGGTGCATGTAGCTCTTGGGAGGAGGTAGCATCGAATCAGTATCAGATCAATAAGTTGGCACTTGGGTTGGAGATGTATCGGGTGCCCTTCCTTTAGGTATGGAGGAAACCGGCAAGTAGTTTGGCGGAGCTCCCAGATGGGTTTCAAGAGCGAACCAAGAGTAATGGGCTAGTTTTTAGGACATGGGCACCTCAGCCAAGGATACTGACCCATGACTCAGTGGGAATGTTCTTGCCTCACGATGGCTGGAGCCGTGTCATAGAGAGACTTCAGTTTGGAAAGCCGCCAATTATACCATCCTTCACCTGGGATCTAAACACAAGGATCCTGGTGGCAAAGAAAGTTGGGATTGAAAATACCGACGAATGAGGAAGATGGATCCTTCACTAGAAGCTCAGTAACAAAGTCTCTGAAAGAGCTGTCTCAGGTTGAAACTGTAAAGACACAAAGAAGAGGCAAAGAAAATCAGTGAAATTTTCTGCAAAGAAAGTTTACATTAGCCAATATATTGACAAATTCGAGCAATATCTATCCCAAAGCATTAAGCAAATAAGGTTGCAAGATCAGCAACTAAACTGTGTTGATGATCTTCCAAGAAATCATAACTACTGCACCAATTTGGTGGAAGTAATGGGATTCAATTACATTAGTTTTCGGCACAATTATTTCAGCTTATCAGGTACATACTTAGAACCCAGTGATCATGAATAACAGAACAACTTCTTCCTATGATGTTTTACTTCTTCTGCACAATATTTCACCTCTTAATTCTCAAGTTCAAATTCCTTCCCTGTCTGTTTTAAAATGATTGAGTGGATAATACTCTAACCAATACATCTGCTACACGACCTCAAAGTGATTGTGATTCTCCATGACTTGAGTCCTTGGTGGTGCTGGTGGATGGTGATTGGTCTTGCATTTTCAATGTTTGTGTGATATTCTTTCTTTCTTTCCTTCCTTCTTTCTTTTTTTTTTATTTTCTTATTTACCATGCTCGATGATGGAATAATAATGAATTTCAACATGACATCCAATAAACGTTGGTTTAGATAATACTCTAATCAGTCTCCACTTAAAGTAGTTTTGCCAAAAGGGCTTACAGAATCCTATGCTACTTTTCATTTGTGTGGTGGTGATCCTCAAGACATCTTTCTCCCAACCAAATGATGTATAATTAATAATTTCATCAATGGCCTGAAATTCTGAAAATGATAGATGGTAACTCTGCACCGTCGATTTCACTTATCCTTTCAAAATGCACAAGTCCATGGTGCCTTGTTTTACACTCATCATGGGTGATCTGAACAACCCCTGCACTGAGATGATCCGTCAAAATTTTCATCTTACGCAAACCCTATTTTGTGACGGAAATCAAGAGTATACACATAGGGGCCTGTTCTTTTCGTGAGTAAATGGGGGTGAGTAAAAAGTTAAAGTGAGTTAAGGTAGGTTGAAGGTGATAATTTTTTTTTGAAGTAGATTGAAGTGGACTGAAGTGGGTTGACGTAGGTTAAAGTGAGTTGAAATTGATATATTTCTTTTGTGATGGGTTAACGTGGGTTAAAATAATGAAAATGTGTGATAATTTATTAAGTTATTGTAATTTTTAGAGCATTTTTTCGTTGAATGGTTCACAATTTTATAACTATTTTTCTGAAAGTTTGAGGTAACTTGTCAATTATTTTTAACGATTTGGGTTACAAATTATTAAATTTATGAAAGGGTGGGTTAAAATTGGTTGAAGTGGGTTGAGGTAGGTTAAAGTTGGTTGAAATGAATTGAAGTGAGTTGAGGTTGGTATTTTTTTTCAGGTGGATTGAAGTAGATTAAAGTAGGTTAAAGTGGGTTGAAGTTGATAAATCTAAAATGACCTACGAAAAGAACATGGTCATAGTGGGATTCCCATGGCTAGCCTTTGGTCACATAATACCTTTCCTTGAGCTCTCAAAAGCGCTTAGCCTGAAAGGGCCCTTGAGTTTATTTTGTTTCCACTCCTCGAAACCTTATTCCTCAAAAAAAATTAATCTGAGTGTTCTCAAGTCAGTCAGATCTTCGCCACCATCATTCCTCCACCTTTCTATGTCTTTTTAGACACAACCCTCTTTCTTCGAGCATTTCCAGCTTTTGGAACTCTAACTTGCTACGTCAGTAAAAGTTTCATAATTTTAGAATTTGCATTCCATCACCTTTCCACTCAATTTTAATCATCCAATAAAAATATTTATCACGGACCCACTTTATAACACACAACCTATTTTTCTAATTATATAAAAATTATATATTACTTCAAAAAAAAAATTTCACAAAAAGTGGCACGGGAGGGGGGTTGCACTGGCGAGGTGACACGCATGCCTCTCTCAATTCCCCTTGCTGCCAGCTCATCCTTGCCATGCAAATGACACACGGGCCCCACATTTTCCACGCGAGGCAACCGCTGGCGGTGCTCTTAGAGCATCTGCAGCCAGGAGTACGTGTTCCATACTTCCATCTGTTGGGTCCCACCGCTACACGCCAATTCTTTACTTGCTGCCAATGCTGGTACCACATGAGTAGGAATGGCTGGTTGTTCCCTATCAAGTTCCAATCTTTTTGTTTTGTTGTTATTTTTTTTGGTTTTCCTATTTTTTCCTTGAAAATATTTTTTCGGTAGTTGAAAAATAAATTGTTGTATGTTAATGAGGTGAGCTCATGATAAATAATTTATTGGACAATTCAAATTAAAGTTTCATAGATTGAACAAGTGAAGGAATGCAAACTCCAAAAGATAAAATTTTTACTGCTACGGCAGAGTAAAAATTCAAATTTTGAAACTATGACTTAGAATGCACTTATAATACTGAAACACATTCTCTCCAATTTTCAGCATTTATATTACTTGGCTTGTTTTTTCTTTTTCTGTATAAAATGATGTGACTGTAGGATAGATTTGTCAGAGAATTTCATGTGTAAACCTCTATAGCCGTTGACCAGCCGGCCACATAAACAAGACTGCAAACAATTTGTATTATGATATAGAAGCAAAGAAAAATAATCAATTAGCTTATAAAAATTTTTAGCTTGAAATGGTAGACGCTACCTAGTTTTACGTACAAAAAAAAGAAGAAAAAAAAAACAAATCAAGCAAACCATATCAATATTTGATAATCGGATTCAAATAGCGGACCCACATTGATCCATGATTAGAAACAGGGCAATTCCATTTTAGCTTAACATTTTATTTTATTTTTTTGCGCGTGATCAGTCCAGAACTTTTTTGAGGGCCATTTGACATAAGGACAATGCAAGCAGAACAGCACATGTATACAGGACTGGAGGCCCTGATTTTGATTCGGTGATTAGCGTCTTTTACGACGATATCTATATGTGTGGCTGGCAATGCTTATCTATGAAATGAAAAAATACACCTGATCTCTCCCTTCTAACTTTCCACCAACCACTCTCTCTCTCTCAAAATCAATTTCTCAGGGCAGCTATGGAGGAGGGCAAGAAGCTGCACATAGTGATGTTTCCATGGCTAGCATTTGGTCACATACTACCATTCCTTGAGCTCTCCAAACGCTTAGCATCAAGGGGGCATCACATATCCTTCATTTCAACGCCTCGAAATCTCCAACGCCTTCCAAAAATCCCTCAACACTTGTCCCCGTTCATAAGCCTAATCCCCCTTCCACTGCCCTCTAAGGATGATCAAGATGACCTACTCCTTCCCCCAGATGCAGAGTCCACAGCCGATGTTCCCTTTGGTAAGGTAGAGTTCCTAAAAAAGGCCTATGACTCTTTAGAGCATCCCATGTCAGTTTTTTTGGAGACTACATCTGCGGTGGACTGGATCATATATGACTTCTCTGCCTTCTGGGTTCCCCCGATTGCTGATAGACTTGGCATTCGAAAAGCCTTCTTTTCAATACTCAATGCAGGGAGTTTTTCTGCCTTGGGTCCTATGTCAGAGATGATGAATGACGGAGGAACTACCTGGGCTAATGCCGAGAACCTGACAAAGCCACTCGAGTGGATCCCCTTTCCCAACCCCATCGTGTTCAGTCTCCACGAAGCAAAGGCAACACTCGGCCTTACACAGAAGAACTCCTCCGGAGTTTCGGATTTGTTCAGATGTAGCCATTCACTCAACGGCTGTGATCTGATGGCTATCCGTAGCTGCATGGAGCTGGAAGCTGAATATCTGCAGCTGCTAGAGAAATTTCATGGAAAGCCTGTGATCCCTGTAGGATTGCTGCCAATCTCCATCCCAGATGAAGGCGAAGGAGGAGAGGATGACACATGGCAGTCAATTAACGATTGGCTTGATAAACACAGAAATGGAACAGTGGTGTATGTAGCCCTAGGGAGTGAGGTAATACTGAGTCAGGATCAGATCACTGAGTTGGCACTTGGATTGGAGATATCTCAGATGCCCTTCCTCTGGGCATGGAGGAAGCCCACAGGTGGTTCAGAAGAGCTCCCAGAAGGGTTCAAGGAGCGAACAAGGGATCATGGTCTGGTTTGGACAAAATGGGCACCTCAGCCCAGGATCCTTAGTCATGATTCAGTAGGAGTGTTTTTGACTCACAGTGGCTGGAGTTCTATCATAGAGGGACTCCAGTTTGGAAGGCCACTGATCATGCTACCATTTGCAGTGGACCAAGGGTTAAACGCAAGAGTCATGGCGGCCAAGAAAGTTGGGATTGAGATAGCAAGGAATGACGAAGATGGGTCATTTACTAGAGACTCGGTAGCAGAGTCGCTAAAAATACTGCTTCATGACGAAACAACTAGAAACATCTATAGAAAAGAGGTGAAGAAAATGAGCGACATTATTGGCAACAAAAACTTACAAGGCAACTATTTCAACAGATTCGAGCAACATCTCCAAGCCAGAAACAGATTAATAAGGTAGCAACTGGATCACATCGAATTGCTTCCCAAGAAATCATAGCTACTAAAGTACTTCAGTAGAAATAAGGGAATTGAACCAGATTAGTTTTTGTCCAAAGTATTTGAGTTCATCAGCTAGATACACAAAACATAGAAAGGAGAAATAATGGAATTGCGTGTGATGTTGAACCGTTTCTGAACAAAATCTATGACTATGTTCAATGAATACTAAATAAAGCAACTACTTTGAAGTGAAAATCAGCTTGCTCTCACCTGGATTTTGATCAAATGAAGCATTCCCCAACCCATAGGTACCTGGAAAACCTTCTTCTTGTGCCTACCAGAACAAATATTCCTGCATCAACATTCCAGCTTTTAGATTTTATCGCACTGTTTTAAGCCTGTTACTCAGACCAGCTATAATTCTGACATGGGTATATGTCCAGATATTGGATTTGCTCATGTTTAGAAGCTTTTGCACGCTTTTGGTCTAGAATAGACTAGATAAAGTGCACAGTTTCCATACCTTTGTCATTGTGCATTTGTACGTAGAATAGTTGTTTATTACATGGATAATTCCAAGATATAATCCGGCTTCCAGAACAATTACCAAAATCTGGTTAAGTTTAGGTTGTTGACAAAATATGCCTACAGGACAGGCCTAAATAAGGCATTTGCTGAAATAAATTAAATTCCTTACATTCATGGTACATTTCTGTGTGCCAAAAATGCTCAAACGTCAAACAATTCCGATTTTGCCATTTCATAAACCTAAATTTCAGAATTGGGATTGAGACTGTTAAACATGACAATGTTCAGATTAAATGCAACATTAGCAATATTACCAAGTACTAACATGATACCCAAAACATAATTTCAAGGTTGTATTTATCAAATAAATAAATATGCACCAAAAAATTAACAAACAAAAAAAGAAATAGATGCATTGTATCAATTTTCATTGATATTCATCTTCAATGATATTTACTTTGGAATCATCCTTGGCTCATCTATTTTCCCTCTCCTGCCCTACTCTTCCCTAGAACAAACAACTTCACAAAATATACCCTTTCCTCTTCTTTTTCTTCTTTTGCTCTTCCTCTTCTTCACCCCCCCCCCCCCAACCCCAAAAAACAGAAACCCTCAAAAGGCCTCCACAATGAAAACTAACAGAAAAAGGGGCACAGCCGCACAGGAAGCCTATCCTGTGAATTTTTGGAACCCTTGAATCCTAAGGCCTCTTTTGGATTGTGACACAATCACAAGAAGAGAGCTCTTAGGATTTTGAGCAACCCCCACGAATTCCCTGATGGCTATCAAAGGTAAGGAACTTCTCAATTTGGCTATCAAGGTAAAGATTCGCTCTTGAATTATGCTCTTTCTATAGAATCATGTAATCAAATTTCGGGTCAAACATTGCAAAATGAGCACAATTCAGGGCCCTGTATTTGCCAAAATCATTAATCAAAAACGATTATGATAACCTACCTTGTTTTTCACATTTGGCGAAATTCTTGTATGAAAAGAAGAAAGACCAAAAGTCCATCTGGACCCAGTAACAGAATTGATAAATGCACGCATGAAACTGAATACCAGAAGTGAAGAGCCACTGCCAAGGGGAGTGCTAGATGTCCATGTTTCAGATTCTTCCTCCGTTTCTGGAACTAGCAGTGAGCAGTGGTTGCAATTCTGCAGCCACTGACAAAGAGAAAGCTGAAAAAGCAGGACATGCAGCAGCAGCTGCTGCTGCCATCACAGCATTCAACCCTATGACTTATGGGCCTCTCGTTAAGGATTTTATAGACAACCTGAAGCAGAAATCTGGTGTTCGAAAGTTGCCCAACACCACCATGTTAACGCTCACAAGCTATGACACCTCTGCCAAGAGCATCCACCAGAAATTGGCTCGTATGTGGAGTGCCAATGACGACATTGACTGCAGTCTCATTGGAAAACAATGGAAGAACTTTACATATTCAGAGCTGGTTCATGCCACAAATGATTTTAGTCCAGGTAAGAACACTCGAAGGGTTTGTTCTTCTCCCTCCCCTTTCCTTCTGGAGTAGAATTTTATATGGGACAAAGAAAAGTATAATAATAACAACAAGAAGAAATAATATTGCAGTAATGATCACGATAATAACACCATGCAGCGTGATCATGTTGTTCATAGTGTATGGGGGTCAAAACGCACACATTCTTACCTTAGCTAATCAAGACCACCAGAGTTAAATTGTCGTATATTTTCCAGAACACTGAAATAATAGTACTGAAACTAACAGAACTCAATGGTAATAAGAGAAAATTATAATAATTCCCATCCTCGATAAATATGAAGCAAGAACTGAATATAGGTCAGTGTTTCTCTTCTAGTCATCTCACGGTCAGCTTTGCCCCCAGAGTCATTCCAGGTACCACCAGTTTCCTGGTAACAGTTTAGCCATGTCATTTGGGTTTCAGTTGGGTAAGATTTTTAGGTTGATCCGCACAGTACATACAAGTCTTACTCATAGGTAATACTTTCAGAGTGACTACACTAATGCAAAAGGATCATTTAGGTTAATTAAATCAGCCAACAAATAATTCACTGTAGTCATCTAACGTGCTTGGAAAGCATTGGCAGATGGGCTGGTGGGGAAAGGGGGGAATGCAGATGTGTACAAAGGGTGTTTAACCAGTGGGGAAGCCAAGAAATTCGGAGAGGGGTGTCGGAATTAATAGTACACAATATAAAATTTTACAATAGTCATAAACTGAAATTAAATAGCTATTACATTACATTTAATCTAATTGTCCTCGACGAGACCTACAATTGAAATTAAACATATAAATTAAACAAATTTCGAATTGAAATTGGCAAATAAACTCACAAATTAAACTATAAAAACAAACTAATTTACAAATTGAGAATTAACCTAGAATTGAAACTAAACCTATAAATTAAACAAATTGGCAATTGAAATGGGCAAACAAACTCACAAATTAAACAATAAAATAAACTAATCTACAAATTGAGAATTAACCTAGATTTGAAATTAAACCTATAATTAAACAAATTTGGAATTCAAGTTGATAAACAAACTCACAAATTAAACAATACAAACTTATTAATCTGCAAATGGAAGAATTAAGTAACAAATTCAAGCCAATTATAACATTTAAACTAATATTAGTAAAAAGAGAACTCATAAATTTGGAGAGGGAGGTGAGACTCGTGGGCCTTGCGCTGGCCGTTGGGAGGTGACTCGGAGTGGGGCCGGTCGCCGGTCATCGGTGGGCTGAGTGTGTGTGGGTGGGGGTCAAGCTTTTGGGTGGCCAGTGGCTGGGTGCAGAGGGTTAGAGAATATGAAGGGGTGGATGTTACTTATTTGACTATATAGCAAGGCGTAAGTTATACAAAAAGAAATTGACAAAAATAAAACTTCAAGAATGAAGGATACAGAATTTGAACCCACAACATCAAACACAACAAACAAGGAGACACATGGACCACTAAGCTACGGGCTCCTTCCTGTATACCTTCAACGCATTTGTTATATATACACAACTTCTAAATTTTTTAACTTCCAACATATGTCAATTTTTTTTTTTTTTGGAGAGGGGTGTCGGGTGACACCCCCGACACCCCTGACACCACGGTGGCTATGCCATTGTGTTTAACTGATGGCACTCTCATAGCTGTGAAGAAACTAACGAAGAAGGGTGACAAGAAAGAAGAAAGGACAGCAGACTTCTTATCAGAGCTTGGGATTGTTGCCCATGTTAGCACCGAAATACTGCTAAGCTTTTTGGGTTCGGAGTTGAACGCGGTCTTTATATAGTCCTCCAATTTTCCCCACATGGAAGTGTTGCGTCTCGGATTCAAGGTGCGTGCACTTCATTCTCTCTGATTCTCTCTAACTTGTATATTAGTTGGGCATACCCCTCTGCATGTACAGGGTGCAATCACTTAATTTACTTACAATGTCCCAATAGACATGCAGGGTCATCAGAAGGTTTGTACTGGAAGACAAGATTCAAGGTGGCTCTGGAAGTAGCAGAAGGCTTGAGTTATCTCCATCATCCCTGTAAAAGATGGATAATTCACCGGGACACTAAAGCCTCAAACATACTACTTAAAGAGAATTATGAACCATTGGTGATCCACTGCTTCACCTCCTTATTTTTATACTGCTCTTCCTCTTTTAGTTAGGCCTCAAATCAAATTTCATGCATGAATTGGCTGCAAATGAGGATGCAGATATCTGATTTTGGGCTTGCAAAACGGCTCCCAGACAAATGGCTTCATCATGCTGTATATCCTATTGAGGGTACATTGGGTTAAAAGAAATCCCTCTCTATTCCAAACCGCTGCATATTCAGGATCCAATTGATCTTACTCCATTCATACATGTTTGGTCTTAATCTAAATCTCTTGCACTTGATTTGATTTTCAGCGATTTGGCTCCTCAGTATTTCATGCGTGGGATTGCAGATGAGAAGACAGATGTATTTGCATATGGTGTGTTATTGCTTGAGATCATAACAAGCCATCATGCTGTTGAAGCAGATTCCAGGCTGAGCCGTGTGAGGTGGGTATGCCATCAAAAGCATTCAATCTTCTTTTAGTAGATATTTTTGCCTAATGGCCTATATGTAGCGACTGCTTGAATGCTAACCCGGCCAATATTAGACATCCGAACTCTTCTTCTCAGACAGCCATTCTGAGACTTGACAAGAACATGCCTTTCTTCCAGGCAAAACCATTTCTAGAAACGAACAACATGAAGGAATTGGTGGATCCACGCATTGGGGACAACCATGACCCAGTAGAAATGATGCTTGTCATGGTAGCAGCTTCCATGTGCACTCAACACTCACCCAACAAACGTCCCTACATGGATAAGGCATCGCCCTTTCTCTTTGTCTTCTCCAGCCTCAGTTTATGGGCTGTGTACATTTAATCTTCTCTAAAAATTCTGGATCTTCTATAAGAAATTTGCTAACAATTTTCAACATTCTACACCAAGTTTCAAAGATCAACTGAAATTCTCAGAGCTTCATTAAAATTTTTTAAGGCACTACTGATTCAAGAGCTCCAATGAATAGTCCACAGCTCTACTAATAACAGCACAGTGGCCCGATAGAAATTCGAGGGTTCTACTTATAATAATAGACTTCCTTCACAAATTTGTGGTAGAATTTTTAAAAAATGAGCATTGCCATTTTCCACTATTATATACATTACATACTAAGAGCCTTTCTTGTTAAGGTTGAGGAAATATTAAGAGGAAATGGTGAACCGGTTGAGCTGACAGAGCAGATGTCCATATCCCCAAGGTCAGTAGTATTGGACCTAGATGATTACACTAGCTAAAGCCACTTCTTCCCTCTTTTTGGGTATGAAGCCGATGCAGCCAACTAGCAATTTGCTAAGCATCTAGGGAGTAAAGTTTCTCAATCCCTAAAAAGCAAGATCTTAGAACACTTCTTTGCATAAAGATTGAATCTCTATTTGGAAAATGTTAGCAATTTGCTAGCCTATTCTAACAACGTATGTTTAACTCCTCAGATCCTATCATGAAGAAATCCACGGTGACTGGTCTTGTTGAATGATGAGAGTTCTACATCAGCTTGAAGACTCAACTGAAGTCTTCTTGCTTTCATTAAGAAGCAATCATCAAAGCCATTATGCCGTCAAGACACACATATATCCCTCAAAAGAGTGAAAGGAGGAAATAAGCATATAATGCCATGGCAATTCAACCTATTTCTGCACAATAATCACAATTTTGAGTTTCCTACAAAATCTCAAGACAAACATATGTCTAAAGCATAATTCACAAGATTGAACCAATGAAAACCTAAAATCCACGCCTGTACTCTTAAAACTTCTCGAACACAATACGTAAATCCATGAACACCAAGCAACAATCAATCAGACATCGAAAAGAGATAGTGAATCACTTCAAAAGTTTGTAGAACTTGCCCGAATTATAACCACAGCTGTAGTTATCTCACAATCACCATTGAATTCCTCTTAGAATCGAGTTCAAATCCAGAAATTTCAGCCAAATTCGCTGCCAGGAGCGAGCCAACTATCCATGAATTTTCGGAATTCCAGCAAAATTCTCACTCCAGATGAGTTGAAAAGCTAAAATACTCGCGAACCTTCCAGAGAGATGGTGAACTGCAAACGCAAACAAGGGAAATTGCTTATGGAGAGAAATGGCGGGGTGGGGATGCAGCTGAAATCGGCCGTGTTGTACCTGGTTGAACCAGCGACTCGGACTGAGTCGGGTTAGGAGGGAGATGAAGACAGAGTCTGGATCCAAATTGGGCTGAGACCTTGAATTCGATCCATATTTGTTTAAACAATCGCGCTACAACTTATGTCTGAGAAGCCCTTCATTAAAAGAAAGTCCCGGCACTTATAGCATGCAGATCTTTAAATTCAATATGATTCGATGACATATCATAAATAGATTAAGGCTCTGTTTGGACTTTAGAAATTTTGGTAAAAAAAAAAATTGAGAAGTTAATTTTTTTTCTCGTGTTTGGTTTTGAAAAAATCACAAAGAAAAAAATACGGAGGAAAATTAGGTAGCAAAACTGTTAAAAACAAGTGATAAAATTTTTCTCACAAAATTGTGAGGAAAGTTTTAGAAAAATTCTCCACCTTCTCTAACCTCACATTGCTTAGATAACATCAACATGATTAAAGTAGTTCATCAACATTTAAATTTCTCATCTAAATTTTTGTATTTTTTCCTCAATCCAAACAAGAGAAAAAAACTCATTTTCTCCCAACTTTTTTTCCCTTCACATTTTTTTTCTTCCAACTTTTCTTTCCATCAAATTTTCTAAGAACCAAACGAAGCCTAAGAGAACTTTTTTTTTGTGAAAAGGGGCCATGAAAATGGGATTATGTTTTAGGGAAAAAAAAATTACAAAATCACACGTGGTAGCTATGTCTATAAAGGATTTACGCAACACTATCTTGTAATTTAAAAAAGCTTCAAAACGGGAAGTGAAGTCCGTAAAGAAATAAACGCAACACTGCCTTGTAAATCAAACAAAGAGTCAAACGCCGTAACAAAGAAAGAGAACTCTACCACGTAATTGGAATCAATGTATTATGGTCTCAAATAATCCCATTCAAATCCTACCCTCCACAGTTTTTAATTTTTTTTTTCATTTTGGAAATAAAATCTACTAAACTCAAAAAATCTCTTACCTAATTTATTTTTTTTTCCCCGTAAATTGGTGATTGTAGGTAATACAACATGAAGGAAGCAAATGTTGTTTATACAGCTCATGTCATTTTCCAAGCAATTGCGCTTAAGAGAAACCAGGAGAGAATATATTAAACCATCAAACAGAAGCTGTACATTACACAAAATTTCCATCTTCGCAGCCTCAATATATAGTAAAACCCACCAAAATGAGCCATGTTTGTCTACTACGTTAGATGTCAAATTGGGTCAGACCAAAAGATTGCTATGTTGGTCAGCAGCACAAACCAACAATTTAGGGAACCTGTTAATAAGACAGACATTATATGGGGTTCGAAATTAGCTTCTCCTTTGCTCAATAGCGCTACATTGAACTAAGCTTAAACTAAACTAGGTGGCTAAACTACAGCTTCTAGCTTCTTGGTTCTTCGGTGGGTCAGTAGGACTGGTGGGGCCATATGTAGAAATCCGATAACGTCTGTGGCATGAGGGCCATCGGAAAAGACTCTGAAGCGGTCACTTGGGCCCCACCACTGCCGCCACCATTGCAGCCAAGATTGTGCAAGAGGTTTTGATGGAATATGGCGGTGGCTGTGTCAAAGGGCACGTTGCATGTAATGGGAGGAGCTGCTTGAACAGCGGCAAAGTTGATGGTGCTGCTTGTACCGCTACTTCCGTTGCTTGATTGGGACTGCTGGTCCAGGCTTAGTGCTGACCTCTGATCGCTTGACTCCGCAGCCAGTTTCAGTCGCTTGGCAGCCCCTCCTACTGGAAGGTTGCTGTTGATGATGGCCTCCACATTATACCGACTCATCTCGAAGTTGGTGACTGCATTCACGCCCCTGAACTTGATGGCTGCTATGTCGTATGCCTCAGCTGCTTCCTCTTCAGTAGCTGTGAGCACATTTCAATCACGTGAGTTCAGATTTCTATGCTCAATTAACGGCAAATTGATGAAATAATCTGGTTAGAATGGTCAAAATCAGATCATTTCTTGTTCTGGTCATGCACAAGTGTTCCGTCAATTAGTCCAGAAAAACAGTGAACTGTAACTGACTTACACCAGGTACAAACAGTGGAGTACGTTTCTTATGTCTAGTGAGAAATTGAACGTACCAAATGTTCCGAGATACAAATCTTTGTTGCCAGCAACACGGCCTATTCTTGCTTGCCAACGCCCTTGCTGATGATGCCTGCACGAGTACAATAATACATGGAACTTTAGAATGCTGCCCCAATTCCTTGAGCACAAGACAATGACGTGATAAGGAACAAAAAAGTGCATATGAAACGAGGGAATTCAAACCTTGTGACACCCCTATATATGGATGCTCCTCTTGAGAAGCCACTACTCTTCCTGCAATACAGACCGCAAAACAAGATCGATCAGAACCAAACCACAGCCAACTGCGCTAACATCAAACACCATATAGAGAATGGGTGAACCTTCGTAGTGATGCGATGAATTCCTGCTTGGTCACATTTTTCATCTCCTCCAACTCTTTGGTGTAATCCGAAATCTGAATGAAACGAGATGATTGATACAGTTATCAGTAAATTAAACAAGCTCATGAAGTCGCATTTCCATGCCAAAAGAAGGTATTAAGAACTAAAAATTGAAGGGAAGGAGTTAACTACAGGGAAATTTGTGGTGGCAGTTGGACCCCAGTACTTCAGAGCCGCCAAATCATAAGCTCTAGCTGCCCTCTCTTCTTTATCATAACCACCTGGATAGCAATGGACGCAGATTTAATCACACTTTGTTTCTGATCTCCAATCTTCCGTAATTCGATCAAGAAGGAAATGATAATAAAGAATGTAAATCAAAGCATGATACAACTACTCACCCAAGTAAACTGCAACACAAAACAGTCATCCGAGCACCAACAGTTGCACGGGCCATGCCAAAATAGACAGAAGAAAACGTCAAGATCGTATGCAAAAGTTCCCCCTAACAAAATTAAACATATACACGGAAGTAATAGTTTACTAGCATTAAGTCATGCACTACCAAGATTTCCAAGAAAATAAATCCCCCTACAAAACCCGATTCTGCGCTATCCATCATCAACTGAACAGGACTAGTATTCATAACGTCTGCATTATAGCATAAACTACGGTATTGCACTTATGTCAAAGTCACTATCAATGACGGTAAATCATATTCTGTACACTAACGCTTTGCGTTCGATATTCACATCAATCAAACAACTAAAACCAGCATTTCCAGGCACATTGTCTCGAGGACGAGAGACCAAATTCAGGGATTAGGGGAAAAGAATACTAACAAACACCACTAACACTAATTTCTTAATTACTAAAGCATTAAGCATAGGTCTTAATTAAAGGTTAAATTTCTACAAACTTGATAAGATAAGAAGAAGCCAAAACCTCTTTCATTTCATGCAGAAAAAGTTACGGCCTAATTTGCGGGCTACTATTATTATTTTTGTCTTCCTACAGCTAGCTCAGTGCCCCGGTCAAACTATCCAATGGACTCTCTCACACACACTCCTTTCAAGGGGGGATGGGATGAACAAAAGTGAATGACAAAAGCAAAAGCAAAACACCCTATGAAGTATTTGCAGTGTGTGTTCAGACTTTGGCATAAGAAAGACACAGTAAACTTATACCCACCATAGAACCTTTATTTTCTGACCTTAAAAATTAATTTAAACATTTAAGGAAGGCATTCACATTCTACACTTTCACTTTAATTCGCACAGGTTGCTTGTATTTTTGCATAAATGAGGCATTCAACCTTATTATTAGTCAGCATTTCTGGGAAAAGAGACACTGTGTGCTTGTGTTCAAACTTCAAAGGAGTGAAAATGGCGGCACATTACTGACAACAAGGACAATTGAAATGAAAGAGAGGACCCAGAATTTGAGTGGGAAAAATACAACATACTGACGCAAATCCAGCAATCCCATCAAATCAATTCACAACATATATCAAATTCAACCACCCTTTTCCTTTTTTTTCCTTGTTTTATTTAAATTTTGGACCTTTTTTTGATTGATTTAGATTTCAGATGCCCTACTCTGCACTGTCTGCTCAATTCAATCCAAAACTTTGAAATTGCACCCTCATTTTTTTTCTCTCTCTGCATGCATCTTTCTTTTCAATCATTCAGCAAGTTTGGTCAAACTAACTGATTAGTCAAATTTAATTAGTGGGTAATTAGTAAAAGTAAATTTTAATTAGTGGGTTATTAGTAAAAACAGGTTTGAGATTTACCTTGACGGCCTTTTCTAGCTTGCCCTTCCCTCCTGCAGCTGTTATCCCATAGATGTGCTTCATATCTGCCTGTCCATCTATGCCTGCATTTTCATCATCATTAAACCCACATTAATCAACTTAATTAGTATTCAAAAACCCATTAACAAATTAAATTCCTTTTCAAAATTAGTATTCAAAAACCCATTAACAAATTAAATTCATTTTTCAAAAACAAAAAAAACAAAATATTAACCTGGTAACTCCTCTGTAAATGGAGGTTCGCTGGCCAAAAGTATCAGAAATCTTCTTGGCACTATCCGAATTCACCGCCACCGAAACCAACGCCTTCTCGGAGCTCTTAGCGGCGGAAGCACCGGCGGCGACGGCGAACCCCGCCACCAGCTCCGTCTCTATGGACTGACCCACGAACTCAGAACCGGCGCAACTCAGCTGAGTCACTCTACCCACCGAGCACGAGTCATCGACCTCCGAGCCCGAGTTCGCCGCCGCCGACTGAAACCCATTTTCCGCCAACGAACTCAGATCTTGGTGGTGGTGGTGGTGGTGGTCGGCGAAGTAATTTGCGGCGGCGTGATGTGGGTCGTAGAGGTGAGTCAGCTGGGACGACTCGTCCTGAGTCGTGGCCTCAGTCTGGCTGTTATACGACGCCGTGTTGTCGCCGCCGAGGAAGTCTTCCAACTTCGGCACGGCCATCGTGTGCTCCGCCGCGTAGTCGGCGTACATCACTTGGGTTTTGGGATTCGCCCAATCTGAAACACCGAAAAGAACGAGTTAACTCGGCAAAACAAGCTAACACCAACCCTGTGCATAAACTGAACTAAAAATCAGAAAGCTACACAACATACCATTAGAATAGAAGGTGTCGAAGAAGGTAGAATAATGGTGGTGAGAAGGAGGAAGAGCAGTGGGAAGATTAATCTCGTGAGTTTGATGATGATGATTATGATGAGAAGTAGCCAACATTTCCATTGGCGAGAGAGAGAATGAGAGCCAGTTGCTCGCTGCTGCTGGTGCCATTTTTATAGCTTAACTTATCTTTTGCTGTTTCAGGGAAAATATAAAGAGCTCAATTGTGCAGAAGATTGGGAGAGAGAGAAAAGGTTTTGATTAAGATTTAAGACTTAAGAGAGAGAAAAATCAGAGAACCCCATTTCAGAAAACTCGTTTGTCTGTTTATCTGGTGCAGAAGAGGCAATTCAAGCTAGGTGATTGGTAATGTCTTTCACTTGGGTATGATTAATTTATAAAAATTACCCAAAGACAAATGCGATATGAACGATGAAGGTGGACTTGAAGAAATTGAAGCTGGAATGAATGCATGCAAACGGGATTTAGGGAGTGCACCCAGGAGGAGCAAGGAACTATTACAGAGAGAGAAGAGAGAGAGTGGAGAGAGAAAGGATGGGAGGGATGTGGAGGGATATAAATGGGAGAAAGGAGCGGTTTGGGGTGCCAACCGGCGTAAAACCAGACGGACACACCCCCACATACATATATAAATGTATGCAGACCATCCGGGCCAACTAGCTTTTTCTTGGGGGGGGGGGGTTCGGAGTTGTCAAAGAAAAACCCTTAAATACAAACATATGTATCTAATATAATATATATCCTACAATTTTACGGTGAATGCACGCTTAATATATTAAAATATATTTTTTTTTTACGATAGTATATATTTTATATTTAAGTGTATATTTTTTTTCTTGCAGTGTATCATTTATTTTTTATAATATATCTTTTTTTACCTATAATATATCTGTTTTTATCTACAATGTATCTTTTATTTTCGATAATACACGTTTTTTAATTGATTAGGTTGAAGGAATTACAAAAATTCTGATTGGGTTTGGGAAATAAAGTAGGGGCAAACGACATCCATGTCCTCAAGCTCCCTAATTGATGAAAATTGAAAAGGCTGAAGAGGAGTTACCATGACTGTAATTACCCCTTGCATGTCATATCGGTCAATGCAGAATTAGAATTTACATATGATATGATGCACTCATCAAACTCCATTACACGTCCAGTACTCATATAGTATCTCCCTTGTTCGCCTCTTCCATTTCCGTGATTTGATCTTCACTCACTGCTTTCTTGAATCCTGAAACTTTGACAACTCTTCACCCTCATCACATGGCGTTTTGTTTTGGTCAGGGAAAAGGATTCATGATCAGTTCCTCCACACAAGACCCGACATCTAAAGATATATTATGACAGTCAGAATGCAACTCAGTCGACTTATTTTCCTGTACCTCCACATATTCATAAAGATATATATGTGACGTGTTTCTACATAGAACATGTCACATATTTATATAAATTTAACAAATCAATCTATATATTGTAAAAAAATATATATAATAGTCCGGTGCACAAGCATCTCGCGTTCACACAGGGTCCGAAGAAGGGCTGCACCCTATAAAGGGTGAATTGTAGGCAGTCTAACCTGACTTTGTCAGTGGCTGATTTCACAGCTCGAACTCGTGACCTTTTGGTCACACGAAGACTCTCCTTCGAATCTATATATTGTACATTCTATAAATTTAAAAGAAGACACGAGAAGAAAAACATGTAAAAGATGTTTTACTAATTTTATGATTGAGTTTTAAAATTATCTTGAAAAATATGAATCAACTGATTTAATAATTAAATTCATCTGATTTGTGTTGTGTTAACTTGTATAAGACTTTTAATGTTTTCACAAATTCTTGTATTGGATAATATCTGCATGACTACCCTCCAAAGCCAGTAAAAGTATGGCATATTGGGTGAATGATCCAACAGATTACAAGGAAAGATTATCTAATTATAGACAGTGAATTAAAACTCAAATCTTACTCTCAAAAGTCACAACTCAAGGGACATAATTTATTTTTCCTCTATTTTTCCTGTCATTATTTTTCCTATTCGTCTCTCCATATATTTTATTATATTAGGATATGAAATCATATGATGTATGATGGATGAAAAATGTAACTTGATCGCGATTTGACTCTCTTATTTAGAGCATTCCCAGTGGAGTTTCAGATTTTGAATCTCTGGTCTGCCACGTTAGCAAAAGTTCTACAATTTTGGAACTTGCATTCCATCACTTCTCCAACAAATGAAACTCAATGTTAATCATCCAATAAAAATATTTGTCATGAACCCACCTTATAACACAAAATCTATTTTTTAAATCATTTAAAAATTATATACTTACCTAAAAAAAATTAAAAATATGAATAGTGACAAGCGGGAAGACACGTACAGGCGTGCTGCCCCGTGTGTCACACGCGTTTCCACGCCATCGGGGGAGCAAGTTTGGCACGCAGCAGACACGCGGACCCCACTATTTGCCTTGTGTGTCAGTCGCTGCCAATGCTCTTAGGGAGAGTTTTGACTTGAACTTATGTCTATACAACATATTATATTTATATAAAGAGTGCAGAGATGTTTCTATGGGAGAAATCAATTATTTTGACTTAATATCACTAATATGGTATATATGTTAAACAACATCATTTGGATTCATCAACCATAGTCATATGGACGAGAGCTACAAAACGAGTCAATTTGGGGTGACTCATTTACTAAACGAGTCAATTTCATGTCAGACTTGTAAATAACTTATATTTACTCAAAAAAAATTTTAAAAAATATTTTCAAGTTAAATGGTTAAATTGTGTAGACTTCATATCAAAATCAATTCGATTCGTATCAGGTTTAAATTTCTCTCAATAATCTAAGATCAAATTTAAATCGAATTATCATATCAGATTAAACTTTTAGCTCTAATATGAACTAGTATGTCTCTTTTGACTTCATATTGTTCAGAGTCGGTCTAAATTTCAGTTTTCTTCTGAAAACGGAGTTGAATAGATGAATGACAATTCAAGGTGCGTTTCTGCATAAATCAAGCGCAAACACTTGTCTTCCATGCAGGCTCTTCAGTCTTCACAGGTTCCATTTTTCATTTTCATTTACTTTAAAATTATCATATTACCCTTCACTTTAAAATACTGACCTGATTCAAAAGAAAAAGAAGTATAAAGTGATCAATTCTTTTTCTTTTTCTTTTTCTTTTACTCTTTTTGATCCTAATTTACTGATTATACTGTTTCTGTTTTGTTCCTTTCCCTGACCTGCAAATGATGTACATGATGGTCCAATGAGTCTATGACCTTATTTTTCATATGATTGTTGGACCATCGAAAACCATTCCCACCAATTGTTGAACTTGATCTATCGGCTGGGAGTTGGAGCACTTGAGAACCCCCCCCCCCCCTTCTTTTTTCATTTTTGTTGTAGAACACAACTTATAAATTACGTTGTTTAGATAAGTTGGATTTTCTCATATTGTTGTTCAGCACAAGCAACTATTCTTCGCTACATTCATTTTGAATTATGTTGTATTTTAACAGATTTATTAAAAGAAGAATTGTCTAATATTCTAATGTTGTACTTACCCTTTCAACCAAAAAAAAAAAAGAACAAAGAACAAAGTTTATAAAAAAGATGTCCTTGAGAATTTTTGTAAAATAAATTGGCTTCTTTTAAAGTTATTTGACTACGAATTAGTTAAAAATGACAAGTACTAATCAATTATATAAAATAGGGCATTAATTTCTCAATGATTTAATTATAAAGTAATCAGTCAATTATTTTAATATGTAACTCAAAAACAATCAAGAAAAGCTAAGAATGACAATAAATTTTAAATACTTCAGTACGTATGTTGATATATGCATTTCGATAATACAAATATAAAATGATAACATATTTTGTTCTACACTCTAAATAGTTGAACATAAAATGCAATTTTATTATTGGATAATTCTTTTGCAATTTTTATTTTATTGTACATTCATAATAAAGGTTTTTCCGAACCATTGATAAAAATTTAAAATGTTTCAAGATAGTAGATAATATGTTTAAAAATGCATATATATAAAACAAATGATGTCAATTGAAACAATACATTACATATCATAAGAAATCAAAGATAAGTGCACATAACAGCTCCTAAAATTCTTTGTTAAATTTGATATCATAATAGCATGCACATATGCAAACATGTTGAGATCAACACAAAAATTTTCACAAGCATACAGACAAAACACACAAGTTTTACTGCTAAATCATTAATTAATTAACCAAAACGTACAAAGCCACACAAGTAATCATATACTGTATTCATTAATGCAACTGTTTTATTTAATTTCTGTCAATCTACCAACCTGCCCAAAATACAAGGGTATATTCAATTTGTGAGTTCTCTAATTTGTTGCTGACGACAAGCTTAATTGCAAGACCAGTCAAATCAATTAAAATTAAATAATATTTTGATGAGAAATAATACAATTAAGATACTACTATTTGCATATCAAGTGTGATAAATAGTTTCATTGATAAGATTTTAAAGAATTGTGGAAAACTTTGTGAATGAATTGATAGGGTTTATGGAATATATACTATTAAGCTAAATATGTTATAAAAAGAATAATTGTACATATAATTTCTATTAAGCAAAATTATAAATATATAATTGAGTAATTCTATGTAATATATACTATTACTTACGAGCTTATATTATTAAACCCAATGTATTTTCATTTATTTAATCTATGATACGAAAATATTTAACTATTTTTTTTATGAAAAAGAGATATTTCAATTGATTCAAGCCCAAAAAAAAAAGTTATGAATCGTAGCTTTTTATCATTTTGAAGCAATGGCAACATCCCGCATTTCAGTTTCGTAAATTAGATAAAAATTACCTCGGCGCCCATTAATTAGTACAACTTGCTATTGATAAAATGTTTAAAATTTTTTGTCAAGAATACGGGTTCAAATTTCACCTACATCGCCATTCGAGCCCTGTATGACAACAAAAAAAAAAGAAAAAAAAAGGTACATATATAGAGATTACTTATTAATTGAGCAGCTTTAGGGCACTATTTTTTTTGGACGTGACATGGAGTGTATATACTGGTGCAAAGTGCAAATAGCCGTTGGTAGATTGAATTCAAATAGACTGAAAATAATTAATGGTCAGACTCATAGTGCTATGCTACCATGTATACCACTGTACAGATATGTGCGTAGCTCCCCATATAAAAATAAAAAAATAAAAAGGAAGGTTGAAAGAAATTGCTGATGAAACAGTGACCCAGAATGTAGGGGGGAATAGTGAGCTCTGGTGGAATGTCCGGCTTTTGGGGCAACAGTTGTGGCGAAAATTCTACCGCATTGCCCCTCTCTCTTTTCTCCACCTCTCAGGGGGATCAAGGCAAGGGGATTATTTATTGCATTAAATTTGAACTATCAAAAGTATACATTTATATCTTTTGAATAATGATATATGTTTTGTTATAGGATACTTTAAAATATCTTGTTTTATTATAGATTAACGTGTTTTACGATTTAAAACTACAAATTCTTCAATAATTATACTTAGTTATGAATTGCTAACCTTAAATATTCGTCCGCTACGCCGACAAAGTATTAAATGATACCCTAATCGCAGTAACTCTATCCACGAGTATATGTCATCCGTGTATTTTAGAAATATGCCAAATTATGAATAAAAAGATGATTTTATGCAATTTATAAGTTGTAATATGCTTTCACGATTCGATCATACTATTTTTTTCAATTTAAAAACATAACAGTGTGATTTTTTAATCAAAATAAGATATTTCAATGTCTTACAGCAAGACACTTATTATTTTGCATACTTTTTATAAGTCAGGTATCGGTACATTTATATCCTATGAGTAGTGATATATATCTTGTTCCATGATACTTTTAAATATCTTGTCTTATCATAAATTAACATATTTTATGATTTAAAATCACAAATTTATTATAAATTTTTGAATGTCTTGTCTTATCATAAATAATACCCTAATTACATTAAGCTCATCAGCGAATGCATATGATACACCGATACGCGTATTTTAAAAATGTGACAAATTATGAATAAAAAGATAATTTTATACAATTTATAAGTTGTAATATGCTTCCATAATTCGATCATACTATTTTTTTTCAATTTAAAAAAAATAATAGTATGATTTTTTAATCAAAATAAGACATTTATCATTTAGCTATATCCTATATTCTCTTAACTAAGACACAAATAAAATGATAAAACTCTACTATTATCATGTACAATTTCCCTTTACTATTAATTATTACTTAATTTTTCTTTGAATAAAGCTTAGGTACATATACAACCTACTGTTTTGAAGTTGAATAGGATCCACGTCTCGTATGTGCTCTTTTTAGAGTTGGAAACCCATTTGAAGTAGGAGAGACTTCTAGTAAAGGGGTAGGAAGTGACTAATCGTCCTGTATATATACCCATGCAAGTGGTGAAAGTTAAAGTAAACCGGAACACAACTTATACAATCAATGTCGCACCTCTTTAAGATTACGAAGTATTCTTAATGTAAATATATGTATAAGCGCGCTAGTCTTTTAATTAGCATATATTTCTTTATAAATACAAAGGGTAATAGTTAGTGTGGAAGCATATACATTCACATTCACCTTCACCTTCATATGCCACATGCATGCATGCATTCACATTCACATTCACCTTCA
>JACYFF010031958.1:110418398-110450918 GCA_017589665.1 Selenicereus undatus
TTATGTGACCATAATCGCACATCAACCGGGATCAGGTTGCCGACAAATTTCCACGCTAGCGGGAAGTCTTTCTAGAGCGGGAGGGAAGTAGTGAATTAGATTAAATAATTTAACGGTCACGATATTAATTTAATTTTACCTAATTTATAATATAAAATAATAAATATCTTCCTATAATATAAAAAAAAATTATATGACAGTGTTTTAAATTAAAAAATTGTGTAATTAAGTAGTGAAAGCATATTACAATTTATAAATTGTGTAAAATTATTTCTTTATACATAGTTTACCACATTTTTACAAACCAAATAAAAATTTTACCCCATTTCTAAAATACACATATCATATACCATTATAGATATGGTTGACTAGATTGTGGTGCCATTTAATACTTCTTTTGGTGTAGCAGATGAACACTTCAGCTTGACAATTTATAATTAAGTGTAGTCTCTGAAAATTTGGTGATTTTAAGTTATAAAATACATTATTTAAGATTAGACAAGACATTTAAAGGGTGTCTTATGGTAAGACGTGTATCATCACTCGTTTATAATATAGTAGGAGGCTAATCACCCACTCTTTGGATATTCAGGAAGTTTTGTCGCACAAGAAGTACTTGGGTCTCCCAACCTTTGTGGGAAGATCCAGGAAGAAGGTCTTCCTCTATTGTTGATCGCCTTAAGAAGCGATTATCCTCCTGGACGGATCGGCTGGTGTCCTGGGCATGTAGAGAAGTGCTGATAAAAGTTGTGGCTCAAGTTATCTCTACCTATACAATGAGCGCCATTCGATTTCCAACGGACTTATGTCGTACCATCCAAGCCACTATTAATTGATTTTGATGGGGTCAACAGCAGCAGGAGAGGAAAATTCACTGGATGAAGAGCTCGGGCCTTTATAAACAGAAAGGAGATGGGGGTATAGGATTTCGAGAAATGGAGGCCATTAACGAAGCGTTGCTGGCAAAACAGTTATGGAGAATAATGACAAATGCAACCTCCCTGGTGGCTAGAATTCTCAAGGCAAAATACTGCCCGAATTGTCATGTTCTGGAGGCTTCTCCAGGGTTGCACCCGAGCTTCACGTGGCGTAGTTTCATTGGAGCAGAGAGTTTAGTTGTTTGCGGGTCAAGGTGGCTCGTAGGCAATGGGACCTTACTGAATATCTGGCACAGTAGATGGCTCCCACGACTGCATATGTTTCAACCCATCACGCCTTATAGAGGCATTCCCAACGTTTCTAAGGTGTGTGACCTTATTAACGTTGAACAAGGCTGTTGGCGGGAGGATCTTATCAAGAACATGTTTTTGCCAGGCGATGCTGAATTGATTTTTACCATTCCATTGAGCCTTACTTGGCTGGATGATAAGCTTATATAGCACTACTCTAATGATGGGAGCTTCACGGTTAGGTCGGCCTACCACCTGAAGATAAGCCAACGGACTTTGAATGCAGGGGGACCGTCCAGCTGCAAACCGTCAGTGTGGAAGATCATATGGACCCTTGAAATTCCACCAAGAATTAGGGTCTTCTCATGGTGCCTCTGCCATGACATCCTTCCAACGCATTTCAATATTGCGAAGAGGATCCCCTTAGCCGATATGAATCGTGTGATTTGTGGTGGAAAGGTTGAAACTAATGTTCACATCCTACTCCATTGTCCTTTGGCAGAACAAATCTGGATGGGGAGCGCATTTGAAGAACGAATATGGAGAATGCATTTTCGGTTGATGACGGATTACATGGAGTTGGCGGCAAGCTGCCTCGACAGGGATGAGTTTGGGATCTTCGTGGCTGTCATATGGGAGTGTTGGAACGCTTGGAACAGGTTCGTCTTCCAGAAACCCGATCACAACTTAGCCATGTTGGGCCAGAGAGCAGCGAGCTGCGTTAAACAGTACCGCGAATTGAAGGAGAAGAAGGTTGTGTCGAGGCTACCACGTGAAGCTCACTGGAAGCCACCAGTAATGGGGGTGTTGAAGCTCAATTTTGATGGAGGTCGGGTAGGAGAGGATGGATGGGGTTGGGATTCTATCATTAGAGACCACCACGGCGATGTAGTCCTGGCGGGGGTGAAGCAAGGTTCTCACTTTGCTGGTACAATTATTGAGGAATGTTGAATTTAGAAGTACTTACACACAAGAGGGGGTGTGAATTGTGGTGTTCGATTTTCGCGTATTTACTGACAAACACCTTCCTGATTGCAAACGTTGTTCTTGAATTACAAACAACCTCCCAACTTGTGTTGCAACAGATGTTTTCAATTTGCACAAAGGCGAAAATCAACAAGATAAATGCGGAAATTAAGCACACACAATTTTTACGTGGAAAACACCTCTAGCCCAACTGAGGTGTGAAAAACCACGACCTACCTCGTGTAGAATTTAACCACTTTCACTATCGGGCTTCAAACGTTACAAATGCAACACACCTTGTTACAACTTGCAACCACGTAACCTTCTTCCCTAAGACAGGTTACACCACGTCCAAATCTCACCAGATTGGACACGTCCAAAGTCCACACGACTGAGAACCACTCACTCACTTTTCTGATTCAAGATCAGGGTTACAAAACACCTTACTGGGTGCTTCTGTCTTAAGCAGATGTAAGGTACAATGAAGTCCTAGTATGCCAATATCTTGAAAGCTCAACTTTAACACAACTTGTCTCGGTTTTTCTTTTCTCAAGAGTAACTCGAAAACAACTTTTTCTCACTAGAAAAACCACTTTTTAATTCTCCCTTTTTGCGTTTGTTGTGTAAGTTTCTCGGTTTTTTTTCCTATATATCAATGGGAGTAAAATGCTATATTTTTATACAAAAATTCCAACGGTCAAAAACCAAGGAGAAGAGAAGAAATCAGCTAAGTTTGGCAAAGAGAAATTTTTTGCTTAGCTCAAGGAATTTTAACGGCTAAAAGATAATGTTTCCCAATATTGTAGGAATTTGATTTTGGAAGATTATCTTTGCCCAAAAATATCCGTGAGAAAATCTTTAGTATGAGTTTTTTTAATTAATCACTTTCCAAAGGATAAGAGAGAGATATTTTCGGTTTTGGTAAATATTTTTCAAAATCAGTTTTGCAAATCTTCAGCTTAAATTTTCATATCAAGAAGATTTTCTACAGCTTAAATGCTGTCTTGGAATTTTATCAAAATATATTAGAGCTTTTGGCCAACCAAAATAAGTTTTCCAAAGAAACCGGGTTTGGCCGTTGCAGTTCAGAAACACCCTCGTTACCCTGTTTTCAGGGTTGTTTGAACTTGGTGTTCTGAAGCAAATAGCGCAACCGATTCAAGAGTGGTTAGTTAGAGACTTTTCAAGATTGACATATTAACAAGAGTCTAGAATAAGACCTAAATTACCAAAGACATCTTGTTGTAGATCTAGTCATCTTGTTCAAGATGAATACGCTGCCCCAACCACCTAGGCCAACCTGTTTGCCAGGTTGTTCTTGTATCGCTTGAGTTCAGAAACTGATCTTCACATTCAATCGACTTATCGAGGTGGTGTTCTTGACTTGAGCGTGAGCCATCAAGGTATGAGACCTGTTCTCAGGACTTGTTCTCAACATTCAGTAAACAAGTTAAGGCACATATTGAAAACAACAGTGTATGCCTGTTTGGAGAACTTTGTTTGGAGCAACATTACTGTAGGTTTGGCATCATCAAAACTGAATAACGAATTCAACAAGGAAGCTCGTGCATGCTTATTCGGTGTCCGTACATCTCGTGATTGTGGCCATCTCAACCTGATTGTAAAAGGTGACTGCCTCCCCCTTATTAATAAACTCAGTAGCAGAGTGTCGGAGGAGACAACCCTCTGTTTGATTATTCATGATATTCTAGATGTAACCAAACATGTTAATTTTGTTTCGTTTAGTTTTGTTAAACAAGGAGGGAGTGAGATGGCATATGCCATTGTCCATTGGCAACCATGGTGCTACGATGAGAGAATATGGTCATCATGATGCTCCGAAGTTAGTCATGATCCGGGCCTTAGAGGAAATGTATGCTCATAGTGACTAGAATTTAATACCTGTTTACTATCAAAAAAATATATACAGTATAATTGAAAAATAACTTGTGTTTGAAAATTTGAGGGTTGTGGCTAATTGGCTGCCGTCGATCTATTCAGTACTTCGACTATAATGCATTGCAACTTGTCGAGTAAAAAGAAAATTGAAAAATTAGTATTAACATTATTTTGGTTTTAAAAGTAAGAAAAATAGATATCATTGGTCAAAATTTGGTTAATATTTTGATTGAAATATTATGTTTTATCTAAAAATTTTAAATCTTTTAAGTCGAGAGTCGTATATTCTATTTTTATTTACTTACGAATTAGGACCCACATATTGCCCGATATTGTTTGAATACATATACGGTACAATGAAAGTTTAAAATATGTAAAAATTTTAAACTAAAATAGGTTAACTCTAATTAAATAGAGGATAAAAGATGAAAATAAATAAAATTAAATATATTAAACATAATAATTGAAAGTGACATACACGTATGCGTTAGCTCAAGTTTGACTTTCTGACTTATTGCACTTTTGAATCACAATACTTATTTATTTAATTTTTTTTGTGTCCATAAATTACTCCTTTAGTTCTATCAAAAAGAATCCTTTGTTAAAAATAACATACTTTGTTGTGTTTATGGTATAAGGATCCAAAAAAATATCAATTTTGATGAGTGCTGATTTGAGTTGAACTTATAACTATCAAAGCCAAATATTAATCAGTGCTTATTGGTGTTGAAACACACTTATAATAAAACTGAAAAGAACATATCATTTAGATTTGACAATTTTGTAACATCAAGTACATCATATATAAGTGATGAAATTATTAACTCAAAACATAATTCATTTTATTCATGTCAACATGTCTAAACCAAAATTATCCGAAATGTGAAACGAACGTGTAAAATGATTTTTAAACTATTATAATTTTTGTGAATTTTACTGGACTTTAAACCATTCATATGGTATACATATTCCCTGAAAACTCGAATTGCATGACTGAAAAATATTTACATGTTCCCTATATTGATATTACTTTGATTATGTATCTCATACAAAGTATCTTAGTTTAAATTATTTTCAGCCAGAGTTCTATTTTTTAAAATTCAAGTCTGTCACTTCAGTATGAGTTTTACTTATATTTTATTTAATTTTTCGACCACGGGAATTCATTTCAGGATAATTAATTATCATGTAGCCCACAATTTAAACTTAATTTATTACTTTTTTATTTTTTTTGTTGTATTTGAGTTTTAACTTTTATAACATGTGTGAATGTTCTTTATTTATCAAGAGTGAGGAATATTTATTTTATTAACATAAAAATGTATAAATTGATTTTCATTTTTTGGGTATTTTTTTTGTGTGTTTGTTTTCCAACAAGTGAAAAAAAGGAAAAGATTTAAAGTACAATCAATTAAAAACTAAGATATTTATTTTATTAAAAATTTTAGAAAATTGATATTTATAGGCAATTTTCATATTAAAAAATGCACTGTAGAAGAAGACAAAAAAAAAATAGAATGACCCAGCTTTTCCTTTTTTTTTTGCTTCTAGAATTAATCACAACTATAGAAAAAGACAAAAAAATATTACACCTAGGGGGGAACGCCCTCCGGGTCTACCATGCATGCCGTGCCAGGAAATTCATGGGTTGTCAAAAAATTGCCTGGCACGCGTACCCTGCAGTGACACGCGTGGCCTCACGTTGCAGATGCCCTAAGTAATTAAAAAAAAATTATAAGTGATAAAAGAATTAAATTTTTATTAGGGGTTTATATTTTACGTGAGACAATTCCATGTTAAGATAATTACGATTAAATGTTATATAAATTAGATCTTAAATAAATGCGTCATGCATATAAACTCAAATAAGGTTTCAATCCATAATTAATTGACAATGGATGAAATGATTATAATATGAGATTTACTTAGTGGTATAAAAAAATTAGTTGAAATGCTTTTTATCGTGGGTTTGAAAATGGATTTAGCAAGAAGATGCTAAATTATACTTAGTTAGAACATAAGAGTTCAATTCCTCTTACGGGAAAACCTTGAAAAGCTTAATGTCAGTCATTAAAAACTTATCACCACTGTTGATATGTTATTGGTCTCCTTACTATAGGTTAAACATGCGGTATTTGGAACAAAATAAAATAGTTGCTTAAGTTCATAATACACAAAGTACCAGTACATAATAGTATTCTTATTTTTTAAGTGTCTCGCTTTTTTCATTTTATCGTGACTAAAAGAGCGTCTGCTTTAGGTTATTAGGAAGTACACGAAGTAGTGTTCGCCCAATCTCATGGCATATTATTAAGTTTGAATTCTTGACGTAGAAGTAATATACTTGTGTTGAATTCATACTTCAAATATATTGTCGATGCTTGTTACTTATTAACCATTTTAATTCTTGGATGGTGGACATTAATATCTTCTGTGTTTTAGATCAAATTTTGCTAAGTGTGATGGACGTTGAGGAGAGGAGTAATTTAGTTCACAAAATTACACACCGGATCACTCCGCCGACTGATGATCGTTACTATACACTCTCCAAATAGACCTACATAAATAAGAGAGGTTTCTCGGGTAGATAAGGGGTGCCCTTCGTAAATCAAGTAAGCACTCGGTGTGAGAACAAGTGTCACACAACGAATGGTAGACATAAGTTTTTTTTTTTTTTTTTTTGAGGTGCAAAAGGCTATTGGACCTTATTATTTCAATATTAGTAGTGCAATTTTGCCTTATCTTACAAGTTAATTGTTTCAGTCCAAATCTCTTCAAACAATACTAAATTGGACTCATGAATGGGGGCAGGCAGGAATAAGATAGCTTTATCACCTTATTTCTATGAAGTTGGTTCAAAAACTAATCTCTTAAATTGTTAATTGGGTTATTTGTACCAACTCAGTATAGCCAATGAGCGTTAAGGCGGGGGGGGGGGGGGAACAGCCAGGGAGGACCAGTGACTTCTGTGTTGACTCCAGTAGAAAAAGCCTGCCTCTGTTTTTTTTTTTTTTAATTTAATTTAATTTCTGCTTTGTTTTTAATTTAAATGTGAATTGATTTAATTAAACGCCGCGGACTGTTCTTTGAATGAGATCGGTTCGCCCGCGAATCTGGACTACGATATGAATATGGAATCCGTCAGTCAACTCAACAAACCATTTAAATTCAACAACCACCTCCTCTTTCTCTCTCTTCCTCAGCGAACGAAGTCATAGAGAGAGAGAGACAGAGAGATGGTGTCGCCGGCGATTGAGTTGCTTAGGAAGGAGCTGCCGGTGAAGCAGGATTCTCTGATCTTCTCCGGCGATGGCAACGTCGACACTGGCCTCGTCCTCGTCGATATCGTCAATGGCTTCTGCACCGTCGGCGCTGGCAATCTCGTAATCTCTCTCTCTCTCCCCCTCTATTTATTGATTTGGTTGAAGCAATTTTGACTGAATTCACTGCGATTGATTTTGTATCGCAGGCTCCAACGAAGCCTGACAAGCAAATAGAACAAATGGTGGCGGAATCAGCCAGATTAGCTAGGGTATTCTGCGACAAGAAATTGCCTGTTTTCGCTTTTATCGATTATCATCGTCCTGATGTTCCTGAACCTCCTTATCCGCCTCATTGTATCGCAGGCACCGACGAATGCAAATTGGTTCCAGGTTTGTTACTCTCCTTAAGTTCTAGTTCAATTGTTCTGAATCTAGGTTTAGCTTTCTAATACGAGTTTATTGAACTAAATGATGTTATTGATTCCTGAATCCGTATGCAATTTTCAATTTCTTGAGAGTTAAGTTCGCATGGTTAAGCCTTTAACAAATGCTCAGTTTTGACTAATTCGCAAAGGCAGAGTTCTACTGTTGCGTACATCAAGTTGCCATAATTAGATTTAATTTTCGTTTGATGCGAGAAATATACTAAGCTGTGCAATGGATACTATTTGAAAATTAGTGCATTAGGCAATTCGTGGATCTGAATCGTAACAATTAGCAAAGTCGAATGTTGACTACGAGTTGCATACATCAAGTTGGTCGGGGAAGAATATATGTATATATGATTCATCATGAGATGAAGCCTTGAGAAATTTTTGGTTCATGAGCACCTACCTCAAGGTGTTGGATTCTTTGCAGTAATTACAAATGTTGTCAAATTGTTCAAACAGTGCGAGGCCCCCGGTGTTTGTTCTATTATAATACAGGATTCTCATTACTGCAAATTAGTTATTTTCTATCCAAGCATCTATTTCTTTTCCCCAGCAATGTCCTCAAACCATGTCCTTGTCGCTAATTTTATGTGAGCACCTAAATTCAATCATTCATGTTTTTGGGCATTTGATTATATTGAATGCTGCTTGCGAGATTAAGTGTCAATATTTAATATTCCCCGGCATACTTTGGGGTTTAAATTTGCTTTAAAATGTTATTCACAAAAGTATATATTAGCGTTACATGTCTGATATTTTTTTTAAAAAAAAAAGATGGTTCATGAAGTCAGTCCTTATTGTATTAGTCCCAAGACCAATTTATGTTGTTTTATGGGTAAAGCTAGCATTCCATCCATATTTTCACCTTTTTGTGTGTGTGTGTGCGTGTGTGCATGTCTGTTATGTTATTAGTAGCATTTGCAACATTTTTACCATCTTCTTGCTGAGCATTACAGAATTGGAGTGGCTGGAAGGTGAACAAAATGTAACAATTAGGCACAAGGATTGCATTGATGGGTTTATTGGTTCAATGGAGAAAGATGGCTCCAATGTATTTGTAAATTGGGTGAAAACCAACAAGCTCAGAGCTGTAAGTTACTGGAACCCCTTGAAAATCCATAGTGCTTCTAAATAACTTTAGTAATACTCCTTCACTCATCAATAAGGCACATGTACGTGATCACATACATACATACATAAAATACGTACATACATACCTGCCTTCATGTATGTACACGTGTGTGTGATCTCTTGGTGAATAAATGCATGAACACTGATTCCGACATTGATATTCTATGTTGATTTTTTTGGATGGAGGGTTTGTCCATCTGGGTAGTGTTGATTGAGAGTCCTATCACTAGCTATTATCAACGTTATATCTTATATTTTGAGTTGTGTACTTTTACCTTCATAGCATTGAAGTTTATTTACCTTTATTCTTAGTATTAATTTTGATTCTTTAAGGGAACTAGTAGTAAGAGTAGTAATGAGTGTTTTCTCTCTTAAGTTCCATGAGTTTTTTCTAATTTGCTTTACTATAAATTTTTAGCAATCTCAGATGTCAGCGAAAATGTTGAGAAATTATGACCAAAAGCAAGGTTTAGACTTTAGAGAAGTCCTTGCTCTGACAAGCAAAGATCATCTTGAGATATTCCCAAAACATTTTTGAAATAGTCTCCCTACAAACTTGTATTGTTTTTGCCAAAATGTTGCACGTGGGTGTTTGAGAAATGGTCTCATTGACAGCGCGTTATTTGTAAGGATAAGAGGCCATGTACATCTTACAACAACCACAACAACAACACCACCACCCAGTGTGGATCCCACTTTCGCGGGGTATGAGGAGATTCAAATGTAGGCAACCTTACCTCAACCGGCATGACTGCCCGTTGAGAGGCTGATTCCAAGAGACCCACAAAACCGGATTTTGTGAAAACATTTCATAAGAGAGAGATTTTGTGAAAACATTTTACAAAAGAACGATTTTATGAACACATTTATAGGAGCAAAACTTAGGATAAGCATAACGGAATTGAACTAAGAAGTATTAAAACAGGGGCAGTAACTATGTAAACATTAGTACAACAAAGCAGAGGAAGGAGTCATACCTTAGCCAACAGACGTAGGCATACAATGTTTCTTCTCCGATGCAAGTACTACATGCATACAAACACAATATCCGAAAAACAATAACCAAACCTACTGTAACGCAATCAAAAGAAAACTACGAAACCACATCTCTGCGATCTAAGATTTTAATCCTATCCCGCCATAGTCTCCTATCCTGAGTCATGTCCTCCGTCAACCCGACAACTTTCAAGTCCTCTCTAATCACCTCGTCCAAACTCTTCTTTGGTCGCCCCCTCCCTCTTTTTGCCTTCGGTGATGTTAATCCTCTCACATATCCTCACTGGAGCGTCCACGCTCATTCTTTTTACATGGTCGAACTATCCGAGTCTTGTTTCTCTCATCTTATCTTCGATAGGGGCTACTTTAACTAAATTTCCAATTATTCCATTACTAATTTTGTCCATTCTCGTATAGTCACAAATCCATCTAATCATCCTCATCTCTGCTACCATTAACCTTTGGACCTGTGTCTTTTTTATAGGCCAATACTCCGCACCATACAAAACAGCAGGTCTAACTACCATACGATAAACTTTGTCTTTTAGTCCTACGAGTATTCTCTTATCACACAGCACACCGGAAGCGTTCTTCCATCAGGCCTTGTACATTTTAGCGTCGCTAAATCTTATTATGTGAGGACCATATTGAATGATTTTCTATGATCTTACTGACTTCAAACTTTTCTATTTGTTCAAGATACTGGTTGTTGGAGTATGCACGGACATTTGCGTGCTGGATTTTGTATGCTCTGCACTTTCTGCTAGAAATCGCGGTGTCCTTGCTCCTCTACAAGATGTGATTGTGTACTCCCAGGCCTGTGCCACTTTTGATCTTCCACTACATGTTGCAGAAGCCATTAAAGACACTATAGCACATCCACAGGTGATTTGAACTGTTCTCGACATTACATGATGCGTTTGTCGTGGGCACCTTTTTGAGTTTTTAAGGTGTAGTACTTGTTTTAAGGATAGTTTGGAAGCTGGTTTTTCCTTGATGCGGGGAAGGAACTCTTAGGGTCATGACCCATGTTCTGTTTTCTTCAAATCATGTAGAAATGGAGTTGGCTGAAATGACTGGGTAGACTGGTTGTTCTGCTAAAAGTGCGGATTATAAAGAAATGCAATAGGAAGGGTCGGTCGTGATTTAATTAGATTATCATGTTGAGATCGCTCATCTTCAGTAAACTATCCCTCGCAATGTGGACACTGAGGTTGGAAGTGTTTTCATCCAGATGGATCCTGGTTATTTCGAGGAATCAGGATGGAATTTTAATAATAATTGGTTAAAGTATGCAGTATAACATAACTATAATGCATGCAAAGAACTCTGCAGTCTTGTTGCAATTATAGGTATCTTACAAAAGGGTTTCAAAAAGATGCTGCTGGCTGTTCTCTATGTCCTTGGAACTACTTTTATGAGTAGTAGAGGATGATGATTAATGTTGTAGTTACTGCTTTGAGTGAGTCTGCAGCTATTATTAATGAACAAAGTGATGGCAGGGAGTGTATGCAATCTTCCATTAGTTACAATAGTTGTATGGGTATTCTGGGAGGAAGAGAGTTATGTTCGGGATCTTCTAAATCTGATCAGCTGAGGAGGGATGCAGTTAGACCTATTAGAAAGAGTCGGATAATTCTGACAGAATATATTGTGTACTTTTTTCCATTTTCCTTCTCCTCCCCCAACCCATTTTTGTTTGGGGGGACTTGGGGCCGGTTTTGGGGTTGGTGCTGTTGAATATTCCTGGAGATGTTGCTGAAATACTTTATTTTTCTTCTTCCAGGATTTGATGCATCATGTAGGCTTGTATATGGCTCAAGGAAGGGGAGCTAAAGTGGTCTCAAATGTGTCCTTCACTACACCATAGCTGTGATGCATAGGGGTACATTGCTGCAGATTCATGGCTTCTTTGTTAATGATTTTTGGTTCCCCCGGTAATGCATGGTGGAACTTACGTCTTGTGGAGCTAAAACATTTGCGTTCTTTCGGAAATAAGGAAAGCTGTGAATAGATGAAAAACTTGTTCCTGCTTGAATGCAGCTTCAAGGTATAAATATTTGTAACAAATGTTATTAATAGCAAGCCTGATTCCCAGTTGCATGACCACATTGGTTGGCCTGGAAATATCTTGGGGAAATTCTGCTATTGCATGTTTAACAAGCCACACCCGCTGCTTTAATAGAATTGAGCAATAGCTCTTCAGATGCCAGAATGTGCTCCTCTAGAGGGGTAGTGCCTAGGGGAAAGCGAGAGTGTATCTGTTGCGCAACTGGTGGATGTCAAAGAGAGTTTGCCGTTATCTGGTTTAAAATCATCAAATAAAACTTTAATAAATTCAATAGCACTGTTCTTTTGTGATGGTAGGGAATTCCTAACTCTAGATACAAAAGCCAACAAATGTCTCCGCTAAGCCACCAGACCTCGCGCACCCCCTCCCCCAAAAAAGGAAGAACGAGAGGGGAAAAAAATAATAGGAATACATTTATGTATATGTAAAAATATGGCCCTACAACTCTAATCTAATACCATATGCAACAATTCAACAATACAAATACAACATGTCAAAACCATATCTAGTCGATACAGAGATATGAAACCTCTAAATTGACTTGTCAGATTTTAAGTGATGGTGTTTTCGATGCATGTTCTGCATGCCGGCAAATATTGATTGCTTCTTCTTTTGTGGTTTAACCCCGAAGATGAATGATCGTAATGGCACCGCATTGCCTCTTACACCAGCTATTTGGTTTTCATTTAGGCTTTTTGATCCAGATATCCCTAGCCCCTCATTTATCCTGGCTATGGTACGCTCCACTTCAAGTTGTAGACTGGTTATATGATCCATACCAGCTTGAAGTTCATCAGCTACTTTGTGATTCTCTTGTTGCATGTTTGCTACCTCACCTTGGAACTTTGCTGCTTGGAAACTTGTGAATTTCATGTCATCATCTTCAGCACCAGCATCCAGAGCGTGTTTTATTTCTTCTTGGATGTTGCACAATTGTGAACATCTATTCTGCAACTCCTCCTTTAGCTTTTCACTTTGCTCCAACCAGACGGTTAACTCGGTTTGTATCTCTCTCAAGTGTTTGTATATTGGCTTCACGTCTGACTGCAGATGTGGATTCATCTGAGAACCCCCATGACTACTGCCATGACCACTGCCTTCTTTTTTCTCGTTCTCCTTCTCGATCTTAGCTAATTCTGCTTTTAAATCACGAACTCCTGTCTGGAATTTCTGGATTTGGCCAAAAGTGCTACTAAACCTAATCCAAAAATCCAGGTTCTTCTCTAGAATTTCATCAATATCTGCCCGGAGTTTCTCCTCCACTGCAGAAACCTCTCTTCTTTCTGGGGCAACAATGTTTAAGTCATCAAAATCATCTGGATGGAGCAATGGCTCTTCATTCATCATGGCATGTACCACATCTTTCCCTTCTTTTTGGTTCCTATACTCATCCAAGGTGGTCTGCATGGAACTCAGCTTCTGACGTAATAACTGGATCTCTGCATCTTTCTTGGCAATAGAACTCATTAGTTCTTGATTTTGTTCTGCAATCTCTGATAGGTGTGCTTGAGTTTTCTTCTCTAATTCACTGAGTTGCTTCTTAACTTCTTTATAATTCCGAAGAGTTGTGGTATATTCTAATAGTAGAGCTTTCTCCTTACTCTCCAACCCATTCGCGAACAACTTTTGCCAATCTGGCTCACCATGTTCTGTTATTGTCTGTTCTTGGGATTGACCAGACAAAGGAGCATTTTGTTCATGTTGTGGCACGCTTATAGATCCTCTTTGTGTATCTTGGATGGTAACTGGCTCATCTCTTGCCAGATTGGCAGGAACCTGTGGTTGACCACCATCAAGGCCGCTCCGTTTAGATCCCTCTGGGTTCAGTTGACTCTGTGGCTGTGCATTGTCAGTATTGGAAGAAGCTGGAGCTTTGGATTCAAGTTTAGCAATTTTCCTATCTTTCTTCCCTTCATGGGAAGGAATCAAGATACCTATATGATTTTCCATAGTATCTTGGATCTTGCTTGATTTCTCGATGTCATGTGGCTTCTCATTTTGCGGCTTCGCTGACATTGTATCCAGTCTAGATTGTGCTTCAGTATAATGGGTTTCGAGGCTTCTATTTCGATCCTCAAGGCTCTGGTTTTGGTTCTCAAGGCTCTGGTTTCGATCTACTAGTCCTCTCAACTTGCTCTCCATTTCCACCAGTCTGTCACTCAAAGTATTTTTCCCATCAATAAGATTTGCCTTGTCATCTTCGAGGCTCCTAATCTCTGCCTGAAGCTCATCAGTCTCCAACCTTAACGTATGTATTAGAGCAGTCTGTGATGAAACTGAGCTTTCCAGGTCAATCACTTTATTCACAAGCTCGTCGATCTTTTCAGCCATTTCTGTCACAGAAAGAGAATTAGCGGATTCTATATCAAAATGTTCCTTAATCTTTTCTTGTAGTTGCTCTGAATCTTTCGGGTTTGTTTTTCTGTCTACTTGATCCTCAAAGCTGGCCAAGTTATCATTTGGGGAGGAATCTTCTCCTTTAGAAACATAAGCCTGATAGCCTTGAGCAGAGCCAACAAACTCACCATTGAGTGTCTTTACCTTCTCCCGAGCAACCCTAATCCTTTGGCACTCAGCCTTGACATCTGAAGCAGCTTTCTCCTGCTGCTGTTGTAGCTTCGCTATTGTCTCATTAACAGAATTTAGAGCTGCTCCTGCCATCAAAGTTCGAGCTTCTTCATCTTCAATGGGTTGACTTATCTCAAATTCATCCTGCAGCCTGGATATCTTCTCTTGCATTCCAATAATCTCCTCCTCAATCTGACAATACTTAGCCCTCCCACTTTCATAGGTGCTCTTTGCGAACTCTTTCTCGGTTTGGAGAACCAAAATACTCTTCTGGAGCTTGTCAATCTCCTGAAGGGCCCGATCTCTACTCAGACCAGATTTAGGACCGGACTTAGACGGACCCTTAGGCGCAAGAGCATCCTTTTTATGTCCTCCTGTCAAAGCTATGATCGCTTTGATATTTTGGGAAGGGAACTTGATCGAAGGAGGGGCTTTTGGGATATTCGGGTTTTCAGGCTTGGCGCCAGGGAGCTTGTCAAACTTCTTGGGCATCACTCTAGGTGACACAAATTCTTCATCAGAATCGTCATCCATTGCATACTGGAACTGGTCTGGGAACGCAGAGGCAAGGGTGCTGTTGGCATTCTGAAGCTCTTTCGATAACAGATCGTACCTCTCTGCCAAGGATCTATATGCTCGGTATGATTCCTCAACGAAGCTTATAAATTCTGGCCTTTTTTTGTAGTACATTTCTGCTTTCTTGATGAATGAATCTCCATCTTCTTCAATAAGTTTAAGCACTGCGCCCACCTTTTCTCCCATATCTACAGCAACAGATCGAGAAACTTTTGGTCAAATTAGCTTGGATTATGATCTTCATCGGCTTGTAGTAGGAAAAAACTGGTTGATGTTAAAATGAAAATAGATATGATATGAGTGCAATTTATGGTGGAATTTATTTTGTTAACTCTGGGTGCATGTTTTCAAATAGTACACGTGGTTGTTATATGCTCCAAGTTGTCCAAATAGTTGATCCACTTTATGTTGGAACTTGGAAGCTAGGATCCTCTTTTTTGGGGGGTGAATCAAAGGACGGTCAAAATGTCAAATTCTACTAGCAGTAAGCTCATGTTTTGCATGGACATTTATAGTCTTATATATTAGATTTTTTGTTTTAAAAATATTTAAAAATCAAGTAAGAAATTTTTTAGCACTTTAAAATTACAACATATCTAATAAAATCAACAGTCGCAAGCTAACTTCTTATAACATAAAGTTAAAAATTGATAATAACGAACAAAAAGTTCAGTAATCTGGGATGACATTCAAGAAATATCTCAACTTTAGTAATATGATTAATATTTTTAATCCGATCTTATCTCAATGTTCAACAACCATATCATTGAAAAAAATCTATATCAAGTAAAGTAGTTTAATTATTGTATAAATAATAGACTAACTAAAATATACTAGTTAATACATAATAAATTCAACCTAAAGATTTAATTGTGAAAATTTCAATAGTTGAAAATTTCAACTATGTATCTTGTTTAATGGGATCCACAAAACTGTAATTGTAATTGTGTAGAAAAAAGACTATTTATTATTATTAAGATGATTAATTCAATTTATGTATATTAAACAATAATTGTTACTCGTGTATAACATTTTTATTAGATAGTGTAACAGAAGAATCTAGTCATACAAAAAGTTGTAAACCGCCAATTGCAACCAATGTTTCAATAACTTTTCAAAACATTTATTTTAGTCTTTACTTTATTTTATTCTCAAATTACATTATTTTTAAACGTAGTTATATAGATCATATCATATTAGACAATCGTAGTATGACCTAATGAGATCAACATTCAAAAAGAAGAAGTTTAAAAATTAAATATCTCCTTAATAGATCAACGAAGACAAATTGACAAGTCAATTCACGGATAGAAGCAAGGAAAACAGTAATTATCTTATGCAAAATACTTTCATTATGGAACCAGATGCAGTGTCTTTCTTGTTTCTTTTCTTTTGAGGGGGGGGGGGGGACGAAACATGACCTTGAAGGCTTTGTTCGAGCCATTTGGATTGTTTGGTCCGTACGTGGCTCGCCCACCACCAGGAATATGCATTGCTAGCTGCCCTTTGCAACATTTTTCCTTTGAATGAATTTGGTTTCTCTAATAAAAAATTAACAATATACAACACATGAAAGCTTTTGTGTTCCTACATATTTCTCCTGGATTCTCTCCCATTCTCCATTCCCCTCTTTCTGAAAAATGAATTGAAAGAGACAAGAAAAGAACTTGTTATTATGAGGGAGACAAAATCAAATCTCAACTAGGAAAATTAAAGAATATACAAAAAAACCCCTTTAATGTGGATTATGGCATTGGCATGGAGGAAACTTCGGCTACTCCCTCAATAGATACCCTGCCATTTCTTTCTCCTTAAATAAATAAACAGGGAAAAAAAAAGAATTGGAAAGAAAAAAAATGAAAAAAGACCCAAAAGAGTGAGCAATTTCCATGTTTTCTGCTATTTTGTCGAGAATCCTAGGCTTATTTTTCAAGGATTTGAAGCACGTTTTATTTCTATTTTAGCATTTTCTTTTCATTGGTGTATGTCCCACTCCCCATCAAAAAATAAAAATAAAAAACATAAAAAAAAGAGAGGAAAGAATGAAGTCATGACTAGTGAAACCAAGTTCATAATATTTCATATTTCATATTTAAAAAGTACCTGAATATGCGAAGGCTATGTGATTTTATTTATTAAAATATGTTTATGTCTCTTAAATTCTATATTTGGGACAAAATATGAGATCCAAATTAAGGGGATACGTTAAAATTAAGGTTTTATAACATATTTTACGTGTTTTGAAGTTCTAACGTAATACGATATTGATATTTCTTTATAAGTTGATTCATAAAACTCGTTTTGTCACTTTATTAGATAAATTAATTAAAACTTGTATGATATTATTCGGTATAGATGTCATTTGATAAAGTAACCTTCAAAATGTAAGTGGACAAACACACGTAAGTTATTTAATCAAGGATGATTAGAACAATTATCACAGAACAGGATTCCAATCAAATCGAGAAAATATAACGGAATTAGTTAGACCAAAAGCGGGGATGGAAGTGGAGGGAGCGTTTGTGTAATGTTTAATTGAATGTAATATAATCTAATCAACCTAATGCAATAATGATTATATATAGTATATTGTAATCATAATTACAAAGTAGTTGTTATTTGCAATACTTTCTAACAATGTAATGAAAATGCAATACAATTACAAATTTGTTTGCATTATAGCATTGTTTACGTCGGACTAAATATTAACTCATATGCTATAGTCTATGTATTTAGCAGCCAGGAAGCTGAAAATTTTGGTAGCTTCTCCTGAAAGAGGAAGATACTAAATTACCAACACATGAACAGAGAGACTGTTGAAAACATAGTTATATTACAAGACAATTACATTCATATGCATTTACAATGATCCTAAATTTAAAGGCAGGTCCAGCAAACCCAGGATCAGTTTCAACTTTCAGCTAACAGCAGTTAAGGATGTGCTTGGTGGCTAGTGCTAGCAGCATCAAAGAGATCTCCACAACAAAACAGTAACATCTCGATCCCCAAACCCCCGAATAATCTCTAGAATGATAATCCCATGACTCGAAACTTCCTTGCCAAACTACATGAAACAGATTTCCGGAAGTCCACAAAAAGATTGATAAAATAAATCCTGAGCAATATTGTCTTCACTTTCAGCATCCCAAATGTTAAATCCCTTGACATCAGCTCATGCTCTAAGTCTTCTTGACCACCTTCTGTCTTCCCACCTTCTTCATGTTCTTTTCTTTTTTGGTTCAATCTCTTTGTTTCGTTATCGTAAATGTAGTATCAGAATAGCTTTGATACACAGTTCAAACTAAAAACTGGATGACAACCCTTATTCACAAATATTACATCCAACAATGATCAGATACCGCAGGCTTCAGAAGTTTTGCAGCGAAGATAGCCTCTGTTCCATCAGGTTCTTCGCTTCTGCATATATTCAATGATGGCACAGAATTATCAGGCACCCATGGAAGCTTAGGCCATAAAAGAAATTATGAATACATCACAAAGCTGACTGATTACAAAAAAGCCAATGTCAAATCTCAAAGAAAAGCGAAATAAAAAAATGATAAGAAAAATTAATGGAAGTAGACAATGAACCCCAGAACTCATGACATACATAAAAGAAACAAACAATGCTATATCAAGCTACTTTATGGCTTCCCTGACGAGACAGATTGATGGGGCACTAAGGTATTCTAAACTCCACCTCCACATGTTAATGAGGGCAAGAAATACTACTGATCTAAGATTCTTATTCCCTCCGGCATCCTTAGAATAAGATCTCCAAGAAATTCTATAATAACCCTCAGACAAACAGACTCCCTCTTTTTCAAGGAAATGCAAACTGTAGAACCTTTCTTGACAAAGCTGTGACTGTGACTGCTGTCGAATCACCAAAATTTATTGAGCCTAATATCCAGTACCTTTGATGAGCAAGCCCTGCTCACTTCTCGTTACTTAGCATCATTAGATCCGACGCTCAAACATCCAGCAACAAGATGACATGGTGACTTGACACTTCAAAATAAAGATGAGACTCATGGGACTCCTTTGAGAATAGTCATATATATGCAATCCTAGGTTCCAGGACATTTTCATACTTATCACGCCCCCCCCCCCCTAACAATATATTTTAGTTGATAATGGTCCCATTTGAACACGAAGAATATCAAATTCTCCAAGTCATAACATGCTGCGACAATGTTACTGGCGATCCCCGTGTTGGAGTATTGGACTACACCATTTTCTGATAATACTGTGTCTCTAGTATATAAAAATCCAGACTATTGCCAGTTTCTCAACTACTGGACACTTGTACTTCGAGAAAATCAAGTGTTAGATTTCTGAGTAACACAGATATTGTGAAAGCAACTGTGTTCGCAATCTATAAGATAACACTAATCCAAACAGGGAAAGATAACCACACCAAATAGTAACTCCAGTTGTCAATATTGTTCACAAGCTACCATACTACATAGTATGCTGCAGCAAAGGATATTGCTGCTTTTCCAATCTGAAAACTTGTCTGTAACAACATTATAGACCTCTCCAGAGCTTTGAATACAAAGATATATTCCTAATCATGTCACTGGAGGGAAACAAAGGGAGGTGAGCAGAAATGAGGAACTGGCCAGTGTGCTTTACGTGAACAACCAGCAAAAGTTTTAGATGCCTTTATAGCATTTGATCATCTACAGGAATGCATGAAATATAAAAGCAAGTACCACGTGAGAAAGCAGCAATCACAAGAAAACAGTGGCTAAATGAGCATATTGAGATTTACATATGGACCACATCACCACATGAAGACAGCAATGAGACTTGCAACTACCAAAGTAGAATTCAATAGGATACAAGTTCATCAAGTGAATCTGAGTCCTCCAAGTGCAATCACAAGAAAACAGTGTCTTTGCAGACTGACGAAGTGATCCAAGGAGTTTACACAGCATCCGCAGGTAAACCTTGTACCTATACAGACTAAATCGAAGAGCCTACCCACCACAGAAGGCTCCGCCTACGGCGGGCTCCACAAGGGTCAGCGGAAATGTTCATTTGTTAAGACTAAACTAAACAACCATTATTTGGCTTCAACTTCACAAGCATTCAATTCAAGATACTAAAGATTACAAGAGCACAAAACAATGGTGGAAGAACAGCACATACCATTCAAGTGCTCATATGTGAGATTCTGGATAGCATTCAGAAGCTGGCTGTTAGTCCCCTCAACTATACCCCTCCTGTCATTTTTGTAGCAGTGAACCAAGACTGCAAAGCTATCATCAGTCTCATCATCACTCAAGAAATCAGGGCCATGGGGCTCCAGCCACCCTATGGACCAATCCGAGTCATCGGAATCAGACCCGGATAAGCAAACCCCATCAGCTGGAACCACAACAGCATCATGCTCCCTAGCCCTATCAACCTTCCTCTCTTCCCTGCTATGCCATTTCTTAATCCTCCTTGAAGAGGACGAGGCTAACCTTGTCCCCTTTAATGGGAATTTCACAGTGTCAGGTTCCCATTTACCAAACTCACATCCATAATCAGATAAGGAATGCGATAAAGACCCATTAAAGGCAGTTCTTTTCTCCTCCTTCCCACCCCAAAATGGCATGGTCCACCATTGAAACCTGGAAAATGCCATCTCTGACAGATGCCTAAACAAACCAACTCTGGAAGAAGAAGAAGAAGAAAGGTTCCTTTTTGGGATTGGAAGCTCCAAATTAACCAAGAAAATTGATCAAAATTTAGCTCTTTCTCTCAATTCAAAGCCAAACAATTGGCGAACAATTCAAAGTTCAACCACTCCAAGCTTATAGCTTTAACCCAGAAAATTACATAGTAGAACACAACTCTGAAGCAAATCTCCCAGAAACTCAAAGTCGGGAATAATCACAGTCCACTAATGGGAACAAATAAGTGAATAATCTAGAAGAAACAGTGCCCAAAATCCCAAAAACATGATTTTGACCACGAATAACAGAAGAAACCCACTAATCCCAGTAAATCTTGGGATAAGACAAAGCCCAATGATCACAGCCAAAGCAACAACCGAAGACAAGAGACAAATCTCATGAGTCAGTTTCTCAGAAGAACTTTCTAATCACAGTAACGCCAGAGCAATCATTGGTAACAAACCCGTGACTGAATCCCAAATTGAGAAGTAACAATAGACAACGACAAAACAGTCCTTGCTAAAATATCAACAATTCAGGGCTCCAATCACCAAAAAAACATGTCAATAATAAACAGCCCATGATCAATAAAACTTTTCTTCCCTCAACTTTTAATCAAAAAAATGGAAGATTGGAGAATACTAAATGGAGATTAGCCAAAAATTGAAGAAACCCAGAAGTTCAAGCAACATCAAATAGCCGAAAGCACCCAAAAAACGAAACTTTTACACTAGAATTTCAGATTTTGGAGATTTAATAATTAGTTGTAAAAGAAAAGTTCCACACTCAAGTTGAAAATCCACACTCCACTTGTGGGTGCTCTCTCTCTCTCTCTCTGTGGATGAGAGATGTCAACTGAGGAATTTGTTGAATTGTGTGTGAGATCAAATTATGGAGGGGTCTTTTTCTGGGTTTTTTTTTCCTTATTTTGTTTCCTTCTAAATCCAAAATTCCTGGGAGGACTTGTGTTTTGGGTTAGTGGAGAATATTTAAATATTGTAAGCCTATAAATCCTGTCCTCTGCTATATGTCTCGGCCAACGAGCCTACGTTGTCCCAGCTGCTTAGGCTTGTCGTAATCATAATCAATTTTTTGTGTGATGGGGTGCCATCTGTATCTAGGGTGATGTATCTCAATTAATAATTACAACTAACTTCAATTCATTTTCAAATATCTTAATTTATTTTACTGATTTTAATAACAAAAATATTTAATTTAATTAATTTTAATCTACTTCAATCAATTTTAACTCATTTTTTTATATTTTAATCAACTTCTACTTATCATGTTAAAAAATTCAATTAACTTTGATCAACTGAAAATAAACTCAAATCCATTTCAAGTTTCAACAACAAAATATCCACTTCAACTCAATTCTATAAATTTCAACTAACTTTACCCATATTTTTCAACAAAAAAAACAGACCCTAAATAAAGTATGAAATATGAATGATTACAGTTAAATATTTTGTCTCATTTTAATTAATGTATTTTATAATTTAAAATTATCAAATTCTCAATAATTACACTTAAATTTAAATGGCTAAGGTTTAAATTAAATATGCGTCAGTTACACTAATGAAGTATTAAATGGCATCCTAATAGGATTAATCCTATCCGCAATAGCATATGATGTGCGCATTTTTAAAATATAGTAAATTATGGATAAAACATTGTAATATGATTTTTAGATCAAAATAAAACACTTAAGAAATGTCATATAACAAAATACTTATTATTTTACATCTAAATAACCAATTTTTTGTGGCCTAGAAAATGCATCCTTCGTTTTGGAAATATGGAAAGCTAGCTTGTTACGAATATTCTAGTCTAAGGGCTTGATTTTGTTTATTCGAAACATGATCTTTACAGATATTATTGTGGTATTTTTGTGGTCTTATTTTTTTTATATCATTAATAAATTTTCGATGAAACAAGTACAAAATAATATACTAAGAAGTCTAAAAGCTAACAAAATGAAATTCAACTTGCTCGTTAGGTTAAAAGCCTCCTCATACAAGTCATGCCCTCTTATGAATCAAGGCTCACTTTCATCAAGTTCATCAGTTGCCATTGATCCTCCTCAGCTCCTCTTCTTTTTTTTTTTTTTCTTTTTCTTTTTGTATGGCTTCTTCTTTAATGATACTTTTTATAGTTTCGGATCACTTGGTTCTCATCACCAAACACACCAAAACGTGTAGTTTTATCAACAGTCCAAGCTTGTTTGGCTACACGGCTTAACTCTTCAAATTTTACAGACTTTTTCGGCCTCTATAGGTTTCTTATTACACTTTGTAGATTGACTTCTGTTGACCTACAAAGTTACTTTCCTTCCCATTTCATTATCCTTTTTCCTGCCCTAAACTCTCTGTATTGGTCTTGTTTTTTTTGGCAGGAGTAATGGGATAAATTTGTGTACGTCTAAATTTTTCAAAATTATGCGAAACGAGTTTCATGAAAAAAAAAAAAAAAAGTTGCTGTCGTTGGCTAAAAAGAGGGGCTGTTAAAAAATAGGATAGTGATATATGTCTTATTATAAGACACGTTTAAATGTCTTGTTTTATCATAAATTAATATATTTCATGATTTAAAACCACAATTTTTTCAATGATTATATTTAAATATGAATTGTCAACCTTAAATATTCATTGGCTATGCCGACAAAGTATTAAATGATACCCTAATAGTATTAATCTTATCAACGAGTACATATGATATGTGTATTTTAAAATGTGACAAATTATGGATAAGAAGATGATTTTGTATAATTTATAAATTGTAATATGCTTCCACGATTTAATCGTACCATTTTCTTCAATTTAAAAATATAATAGTATAATTTTTTAATCAAAATAAGACACTTATAAAGTATTTTACAGTAAGATATTTATCACTTTGCTAAAAAATAATACATAAGTCATTGTCATCCCTTTCTATTTTTGAGGTGAGATGACGTTGACCCTTTACCTATGTATAAATAGCCATTGTGCTTGTCATGCACTGAAGATGAACAACAATCACCAACCAATATCAATTTAATTTAACTAAAACTTTATCGTAAAATAGTCCAATGATATATATTAATGCAATTCAGTGTAGATATTAATTTCCAAAATTCACGTTAACACCACGTTTATTATCTGCATGGTTAGACTATTATTAATTAATCCGTACGCTGTTGTTGAACTGTTGAGCCTGTTTAGTCATCCTTGGATAAACTTGCTCCATTTCAATGTATTCACTGTATACATATTACATAGTTGAAACGTAACGTCAAACAAAAAACATGATTAAAATTGAGTGTTTTTTTAGCCCAGATTTCAGGGTAGTAGTTTCGTGCAAAACAAGTGCTGAGCTGGTAGACATCAACTCCAGAGGTTGGTTGCAATTATTTATGATCGTCCAGCGGCAGGCCAACCAATTGCATAAATTTTTCCTGTCAACGTAACTACCACAGTGTTTAGGAATCAATGATTTAGGAATTAACCGTACCTAATAGTCGGTCTAATCCCTGGTTTCTGGAACCATGACTCAATCACCCAGGAATATACCGAATAGATGTGGATTAGGCTGTCTCAGAGCAAAAACAATAGTAAGTTATTTTTTAGTTCATTAGATGTGTTCTATCATTGTCATATCAGTTATTTTTTTAATTTTTTGCCTTACAATCTCTACTTTCTGTAATGACAAACTCACCACTTTCCCTCACCAAATAAAATAATACATATGGACCCCACATCTAATAATAAAATAATACCTATAAATCCACTTCATAATACACAACTTTATTTTTATAATTAAAAAAAACTAATAAAAAATATTTAAAAAAACAAAATACACTCATGAAGAAGCTCACTGGTGTGAGGCTCCCCGTGAGGCGTGAGGCATAAGCCTCTTGCTGAAGAAGCTGTCTTGCCTCACCATTCTCTCTCTCCTCCATTTCTTCCTCGCGAGCAAACCATTGTGGTTGCTCTCAGGGTTTATTTACAACTTCTAATATTATGCATGTATTTAATAAGTTATGATCCAAACTATGTATAACTATCCTATTTTTTTACTATGAATGTTAGATGCATCCATGATTAGGGTTTCAATCTGTAATGGGCTCTAAGTGCAGCAGAAATGGTGTAAAGAATTGAAATGACCTTTTTTTTTTAACGAAGGTAAGTGGTAAAAAAGAGATTAGGCGTCTCTTCTCACAAGAACATGGCCCATTAAATCAGCACCCATAATATCTTTGAGATTTGTAGACGGTGGGGACTCCCACATAGTGGATGATGGTCACTCGTGTACCAACTTAGCCAACCAATAAGTTGTCAAATTAGCTTCACCAATAATTATGTGATAGAGTAAACTGTGACATTTGGTTCAGATAGTGTGACATATCTCTCACTATGATTAATCTTCCAGGGTGTAGATATCATCCCTTTGATTGCTTGTATGACCGTAATGTTATCACCTTCAACAACCAAATGCTTGAATCTTGCTTTTTACTACCTCATGTAATCCATCACAAAGTGCTCGTGCTCCAACAACTAGGATTGAGGAATCTCCATAGGGTGTTGTGCCCGCCTTAATTAAATTGCCCCCCCTGTCATGTATGATGAAGTCGCCCACCGCAGAGTTGTGGGTGCGAGAACCGTCAAAATTGAGTTTGACGGATCCTCACGAGGGGCATTCCACTTCACAATAAAGTTTGCTGTGGAACGTGGAAGAGCAACCCCCTGAAAGTAGAACCCTCCGACATACAAGTTCGGATTTTTCATTCCGCAAAGGCCTTTTTTGCACTAATTAGAATTCTTATGCATGGGATTAAAATGTGGATTTTGGAAAACCATTTCGTTTCTTCCTTTCCAAATACTCCATAATAAAAAAAAGCTACCTTTCTTATGGTTTTTGGATTAGGGCTTTGGCAATATTGCCTAATAAGTTGTTATGAACATTGATGACCTAACGGTACATGTTGTATTGGCACCCATTTATGATGTTGTGCTAGGTTCCAAATTTTTCTCGTAAAGTAACATTCTCAGAACATTGATGACCTAATTGAAATGACTATTTACATCACCAAATGTGCACCTTAGCCCACTTTTAAGAACTTTACAGTTAAGCGTGTTACTGTGGATAACTCTTGAAAGATTTTCTCAGGTAGTGTATGAGCAAGGAAGAACCACGCTGAAAATATTTGTGGTGATTTTTGGTGCTAATCATCCATTTATGAAGTCATGATTGTCCCGATGAGGGGTCAGGACATTTTAGATCATATCAAAACTGGCTAGTGATATGCTAGTGGACAGAGAGTCCTGGGCAGTTGCCTAGTGGGGGGAAGATTCTAGGAGCGGGCAGCTGGTCAAGAGTAATTATAAGCTAAGTCAGTCAATTGATGAGTCACACGATGTTGAGTTTTTCAGGTGGGGGTGCATGTAATACCCCAAGTTATAGCAGGAATGGTTTGAAAGAATTGAAATGACTACTTATATTATCAAATGCGTATCTTTGTTTTCAGCCTACAATGAATAATTCCAAAGCTAAACATATTTGTTGTTAAGAAGTCTTGGGATGGTCAACCACCTGGGAAGTTTACTCATGTAGCGTGCGAGTAAGGACAAAGTATGACGGAAAGACTGTTAGTAATTTGTAACGACAAGTTTGGATCCTTAAATTCATTCTTGGTAATTATCTACGACACAGAGAGGGGTCGAGGCGTTGCACAATAATTGAACCAAATTTTATATGTATATATATATATAGACATATATATATATATATATATATATATATATATATAATGCGCAAGTCTAAATTATGAGACCAGCTGTCTAATATTTTCAGAGTTCTTTCTATTTTGAAAATGATGTAGATCTGATTACATATGATTCCTCAACAAAGCATGGGGTGCAATCCACTTTTGCCACAAATTATGAAACAAGAGGAGGAAAAATGGCACTTGAGACGAGAGATGCCCTTTATTGGAGGCTACATAAGATAGATGTCTACTTTCGGCCAATATATGTTATACACTTGGATCTATAGATTCAATGGTATGTTTGATCAAAACACGTAAGTTTTATTTTTTTTAAAGAAAAACAGACCATGGAAAATATGCTGTGGATTTAAAAAAAAAAATTTTTTTTTAACTATTTTTGATAGCCCGTGTCTGAAGATGTACCTAAAAATTTGAGATTTTCTGCAGGGGCAGATGCCAACCTTAATCACGAACCACAAAAAAAAAAAAACAAATAAATAAATAACTGACTCGGAAAGTTTAGCACACAAAAGAGACAAATCCAGAAAAAAAGCAAAAGGGGCTTCATTGGGCCTAAATATCCAAAGGCCCATCGCAAGTACTCTGAGCCCATCTTTTCTTTAAACATTGAAATTCTCTTCCTCTCATGAAATTCCCAGTGCCATCCCTCCATGTTCATCTTTGGGCCTTCAGCCCATCAACACGTTCCCATCATATCTTCTTTTGTGGGTGTGTACTGTATAAGCAACATCTATATCACACATCCCAGAGTATATATTTTTAGGAGTCACATTAATAAATATATATATATATATATATATATATATATATATATATATATATATTAAGAAATCAATATATGATAAATACATGCGTGAAAAATATAAAAGTATGGACAATACGAGCATGTGTAGGAGCTTATAGAAAATTGTTGTGTGTGAGTGTGTGTGGATGTTGAAAGGGTGCTCTCGTCATATCTGTAGCGACAGGCAAAGGAATCCCTACCGAAAATATATGACAAGAAGCCTGAAGTATGAAAAATTAGATACACAAAATTATCGTAAAATCTTATTAGGTCTTTTTTCAAATAATAATTATGGAGTATGGAGTTTAATATGAAAACCAAGATGGTAACAAAACTAATGTTTGGCGTTGATACAAATTTAACTATATTCACACAAGGTTGTTGAATTAGACGTTAATGTCAAGTTAACATTAGCTAATTGCTACATGTCATATTACTTGTCTCATAGTAGCTAATGATTATATTCTCTACTATAACCTTCTTCTAGCTCTAAAAGTATGACGACCTAATAGTCTGTATGTATCAAGTAGTTTAACTAGTAAAGTATCTGAAAATATTATTAAAAATCTAAATTTGAAATCCACCTACATCAAATTATGAACTAATTTTTTTGGAAAAGGTGAAAAATAAAAGGTAGCTACAACCTCATTTTCAACCATCAAACAAATTAATGCAATTTTACTTCTTGTATTCTAATCTTACAAGAGTTTTTTTTTGGGGGGTCGGGGAATAATTCTACAAATAAGGGCTTGTTCTTTTCATTGGTCTTTTTCAATTTACCAACTTCAACAAATTTTAACCAATTTCAACCCATTTCAATGCAAAATACCAACTTTAACCTACTTCAACCAACGTCAACCTATTTCAACCCATCTCTTTCAAAATTTTATTCTCAGTATTTTAGCCAACTTGAAAAAATATCAACTTCAACCCACTTCAATCCACCTCAACCTATCTCAATTAACTTCATCATTTTATCAACCCTAATTTACCAACCAAAAGAACAGCCTAAAGCTACAAATTGAGCAGCAATTTCCATTAACCGTTTAATTTTTGCCAAGAAAAGTTTGAGCCGTTTGACAAATCAGGCCGTTGCCCCCGTGAAAAAGGGACCATTAGCCCTTTACAGTGCTCGTGCACTGTCAAAAATCAGACCGTTGGCATCACACTATCTTCTGCCCGTTTGGAACCTACTGATAGAATAGAAAAGCAAGGAGAGTGAAATTAGCATTGCTCATTTGCCCTCCATTTCAGGTTTCAACCAGCTTTGCAGTATTTTTCAAAAACCCTTTAATTTCTGTCATTTTCCCTGGATATAAAAAGAGAGAAAAGAAAAAAAAAGTGCACCAAAGGAGGAGAAGAGGACGAGGAATTGGCTAAGCCTGGATGTCATACGCCTTGCCAGGTAATTTTGCAGATTTGATTTGCATCATTATATTTCATTTACTATATCCTGTATTGCTTTCGTTAACCCTTTATTATTCAAATATTTATGTTCAAATTTGTGTACATGTTTATTAAGTTTTTGGTCCTGTTTGGCAAACAGCTGCTAACTGTTAACTATTAACTATTTGTATTAGCCGTTAGCTATTAGCTGTTTGAATCGACTGTTTGTATTAACTCTTTGAATCAACTGTTTGTGAAAAAATTATTTGGTGAAATTAGCTGTTTCTAATAAAATTGTGAGACAAAAAGTTAATTCTCAAAAAGGTTACTCCAAAGAGCTAATCAAATTAGCTTTTTCAAATTCTTCTAAGAAATTATTTTACCAAACACCTACATTAGCTTTTTAATTAAGTCAAACAGCTCATTTTGATAAAAAAAAAAAGCTTTTTTTAACCAAAAAACTCTCCAAAAAGCTATTTATCAAACACCCCTTTATGTTCCTCTAAATAACCATTTTACAGGTATCCTTATATTAAGACGACCGTCTATATGTCAACAAACTATGACTCATCAGCTGTAACAGTTTACTTTATCTTATTTTATAAAAAAAACTCTTTTATTGCATAGATATATATATGTCTGTATAGGTGCGTACACAACCAAAGAATAAAGATGTGATTATATATGTATGTATACAGACACCTTAACGATGACAACTATTTTTAACAATTCTGGCTTCTTTGTTATCTTTCAGGATTTTCTCTGCCTGTTTCTTTGGCCCCTCTGTCTCCTCCAGCGACTAGAATCACACAGCCTAGTTCATGAATTAATCAAATCCAGCCCTGAATTCACCAACCATGTGATTCTCCATATCTTCTTCTTCGTTTCCTGTAACCTGTAATTCACCTCCCTGCGTGCTACGGCATTGCATATTCTGTGCAAATAAAGGGGGAAAAAAATTTAGGGATTTTAGGATTATTTTTTCCCCCCGTTGAATTGGGTAGAGATCACCTCAAAGGTTCGTAATGATTTCCTTCTTTCATTGTTTGATTGTCTTCGACATTTTTAAGAGCCTTTTAAATTTGTTGAAAGGAGTCAAATTGTTTTTTCATGTTGCATATTGATTTTTTTTTATTAAGTTATTATTTTTTTTTAAATGAATGTACGAGTTCTAAAAACAATTTGCATATTGATTTGTTATTAAGTTATCCAAAAAAAAGTTACAATTTTTTCATGAATGTCTGAATTTTCTCAATGATGATTCTGATTTTTCTATTTTCCTGGGAATCTGTTATAATATGAAGGGTTGAGAAAAGTACAAAGGAATTTTGTTAACCTCTTTTCTGTAAAAATCTGAATTTTTATTGTTAATGGTTGTATTTATTGCCCATATAAAATTGCATGAATGACGTGAGCTTGTTTTCAGGTCTTGGAAACTATTACTCATAAAATACGAACATGGAAGAGGAGCTCCACGAAGCCAAAGCAGAGATTGAGAGGTTGCGAATCGATTGCGACGAGAAGCTAAAGAGAAGGGAGGAGGAAAATAGACATCTGTTATTGTCTCTTGATGAAGTCATTGAAAGGGACAGAGAAAAGCAGATACAGCTTGATAGTCTCGCCGAGGAGGCTGAGAGACTTAAAGCTCATGTTTCAATTTTGGAGAAGAAATGTGCAGACGTGATGATACAAGACGAGCTAAAATGTGAAGAAGGGGTACAATTTAAACATCTAGAGGAAGCTTATGAAAAGCTTCAAGGTCAGTTCAGTGCAGGTAGAAGTGGGTGGGAGGAGGAGAAATCATCATTGCTTGATGAGGTTTGCAGACTTCGTCAGAGCCATGATGATGGAAGCCAGAGTGTTGAAGACCTTAAAAATCAGTTAGATATGTGCAAGCGGGCATTGGATTATGAAGAAGATCTTAGGAAACGTCTTGAAGTTGAGATTTCTAATATGACATTGCTGCTGCAAAACAGGTCGAGCAAAGGTCAAGAAGAAAAGGCAGATACGGAGTGTTGTACGACCCAGTCAGGAACTGAAGAGATTGAGAATCTACGGCAATTGTTATGTGTGAAAGAGTTGGAGTTGAAGGAAAGGGATTATAGGATAAATAAACTCGAGGTTGAAAACCAAGAACTCTTGCTCGCTGCTAAGGAACTCCAAGAGGCTCAAATCCCTAAAGCAGTAAATCCTTCTCAGTTAACTAAGGTTCGTAGCAGGCTTAAAGCTTTGGAGCAAACACATAAGGAGTGCTCTGATAATCTCAAGGCAAGAGAAGTTGAGTGGAGTTCTCAAGCTCAAGACTTAAAGATTAAGGATCAAGTCATACATGAGCTTAGACAGGAACTAGAAGGGTGCCACTCATCATTGACGGAATTGAAGTTGCAAAATGAGGAGCTATCTTTAATGTCACAGTTGGGACGGCCAGAAGTTTATGAGGCTCAATCAGCTCAACAAAGTAGAGACCAAGGTAGTGACTTCACCCAATTAATGGAGCAATTGACGTTGAAAAACATTGCTCTGGCTAAAGCTCAAACGGATCTCCGAAAAGAACATGAGGAGAAGCTTGTTATCCAAAGGGAACTCGACAGATGCAAGGAAATGCTTGAAGAATCCTCTGATTGTCAACTTGAGTTAATGGAACAAGCTGCAGAAATAGAAAGGAAACTAACAGAAGAATTGCAAGAAGTTTTTGATGCTTTAGAAAGACTTGAATCGGAATTAACTGACAAAACCAATGAAGGAACTGAGCTTGAATGTGAATTGCAATCTTGGCAGTCGGTAACTGATCGCTTAAAAAGGCAATTTGATGAAAGTGTGACAATGCGCAGAGGGCTAGAACAATCGCTAATTGCCCAAGTAGAGGTCGAGGAAATGCTAAGGCGAGAAATAGAAGAGAAAGATCGAAGAATAAGCAATCTCGAGCAGCAAATCCTCTTGTTTGATCAAGAAATAAGGATTTTGGAAGAAAAGGAAGAAAATAATGTGGTGAAAACTGTAAGGGTACAAGAACAGCTGCAGCCTAATAATGATGGCAATCAAGTGCACCAAGATTTACCGGCAAACAAACCCAAGAAAACAAGCAAGCGAAGTTCACAACGCCAACAGAGATCAGAACATATAGAAAATCCACAAAAGAATGATGTTCGTAGTACACATGATTCAGAGCACATTGAAAATCCTGAAAAGATGACAAATCTTCCAGAAACTGAGGATTTCAGAAAGCAAATTTCACAACACATTGAAAATTCTTGTGAAACTAAGGTAAGTTCTCAAGATGGTGAAGAATCCAAAAGTGAAGCAACAAGTGAGAAGGGCATTGAATATGCCCAACAGAATGAGATTCCAAGTAAAGAACAATTGGAGCAAAATGGAAGTCCTCAACAAAAAGACCAGAAAAACAAGCAGAGTTCACATCAACCTAGCCAGGAGTCTGAGGGTACAAGTAAGCAGTGTTCAATACGTGTTGAAACTGGCCAGAAGGTTGAAAATGCAACCAAACAAGGATTAAAGCACAAAGCGAGTCCTCCGCAAGTTAAGTTGGCAAATAAGCAAAGCACCCATCAAGATAATCAACAATCAAAGGTGGCAAGTAAGCACTCTCCACAACGTGATAAAAATGCGCAAAAGATCAAGGATTCATCATGTAAACAAGAATCGGAGCAGAGTGGAAGTCCTCTACAAAACAAGGTGACAAACAATCAGAGTTCAAAACAGGTTAACCAACAGCCTAAAGGCAGCAAACAATGTTCACGGGGCATTGAAAATGTTACGAAGACTGGAGTTGCAAGTAAACAAACTCCACAACAAAGTAAACAAGAATTGGAGCAGAGTGGAAGTCCGC
>JACYFF010031958.1:110450928-110475440 GCA_017589665.1 Selenicereus undatus
GCAGAGTGGAAGTCCGCTACAAAGCAAGGTGACAAACAACCAGAGTTTAAAACAGGTTAACCAGCAGCCTGAAGGCAGCAAGCAATGTTCACGGGGCATTGAAAATGCTACGAAGACTGGAGTTGCAAGTAAACAAACTCCACAACAAAGTAAACAAGAATCGGAGCAGAGTGGAAGTCTGCTACAAAGCAAGGTGACAAACAGCCAGAGTTCCAAACAGGTTAACCAGCAGCCTGAAGGCAGCAAGCAATGTTCACAGGGCATTGAAACTGTTACGAAGAATGAAGTTGCAAGCAAACAAACTCCACAACAAAGTAAAGGTTCTTCGCAAAGTAAGATAGCAAGCAAGCAGACCATATTTCAAGCTAACCAACAACAAACTGAAGCCGCCAACAAAACGAATCCGCCAGAGAAAAAACGATCGACAGGAAAGGTTTTAAATATGGCGCAAGCATTCGAAAGTGGGAAAACACGGGTAGAAGTTGAAGGTGAAGTATGTGTGACAAAGGAGAATTTAAAACAACAATTTTGCTCCAGAACAAATGATGAAAGACCACCATTTAGAGATATTAACGAAGACATTTTTAAGAAAAAAGCAACCGTTGCAATTTGATTAGTGAATAAAGTTTTTTTTTTTTTGGAAGTAGTTATGTGGCAAATCATTGTAAAATCCATTCATTTCACTTACACTGTGCGTTCTCAATCCGTCTTTTGGAATATTTCATTAGCACCGTGAAGTAGACCAAACACATACCCCCATCATTAGGGGAATGATTTAGTTTAGTTTTATTAGTCTTTTTCTCCCTGTCCTCCTTGGATAATCCAATCCCTCCATTGTACACAGCTCACTCCAATGTCTTTGACAGTTTATGCTGGATAATTTAGTTTATTTGTCTTTGCCCATCCTTGGTACTTTTTCTTTGTTATGTACGCATCCATTACATTCATTGTTGTTAGGGTAATCAAAGATTTTTCAAAGGGTGTTAGTAAACTAGTACATCCAAATTTTGTAGCACCCTTCATATTCAATGATCCTTTAGCACCCTTCCATATTCAATGAGTTGCTTATTTAAACTACACCATAACAACAACAACAACAACACCTCCTAGTGTGGGTTCTGCTTTCGCAGAACCTGGGGAGATCTAGACATAGACAACCTTACCTCTACTGACATCCTTACTCGTAGAGAAGCTGATTCCAAGAAACTCATAAAGAAGATTTTATGAAAACATTTAGTACAAGAAGGATTTTGTGAAAAACATTTAATAGAAAAAAATCAACGATACGTAGTAAGAAATACTAATAAATCAGGTTGTCATAACTAAAACTATGCCATGACAAACATACTTAAAATAACGATAAAATAAATAGTGTGAAATTTAAGCAATAATCAATAAATGAAAAAAAATATTTGTTGTTTGGATGGATTACTTGTTCCATATTTATAAGTCTTGGCTAATGCGTGTGTAGTTCTTCAATTTAAGAAAAAATGAAAAAAATTATTTGCTGTTTGTGATCTCACAAAGTCGAGAAAGAACTGAAAGAAAATTGAATTCAATTAAAAATAAAAAGTACACAATATGTTACAATTGTTAGGAATTGAAGTGCAAATTGTTAATATATAATCAATATAATGTTTTTGACATAACACCTTTTTTCTTTGTGTTCAATTGAATTTGATATTATTTAATGGGAATAGGTGCAGAATTATTTTTATCAATTTATATTTGTAGTATAAGATGTCTTTTAAATGATTTTTTTTTTTGCCAAAAAAAGTGTCACCCCAATTTATTTTATTCTATATAAATTTTTTTCGTTCAAAAAATAAACAGTGTGAAACTTGTTTAATAGTTATTAAACGTTCATTGTGTAAGCTACATGTTTCATACAAAACTAAGAAATTAACAAAAGGTGGATAATGGAGTATCCACATCATGCATCTACGAGGTCAACTGGGTCAACCCATTTAAGGGCTTATCTTTTCGTTGCTAAATATTGTTCGTAAATTGGCAGTATTGGGAAGTATATATTGGTAAGTGTTGGAAAAGAGTAATATTTTTTGAAGGACTGGTAATGATTGAGAATAATTTGGTAAAGATTGGACAAGTTAGTAAAAGTTGATTTTTTTTTTTAAATAAAACAATGGGTGTATGAAAACAGAAAATGGGAAACATTGGTAAGGATCAATTTTTGTGTCACGATTGATTCAAACCAATAAGAATTGAGAAAAATTGAAAAGAATTAATAAATATTAATTTACCAATAAAAAGAACACGTCTTAGATAGATGATGAAGGTGCCATAATATCTCATTTGTACGCTCCTGGTCTCCTGGTTTCAACAAAATGATGAAGGCTCATGAATGTTTAGGATTAAAATCAGGCAATATATTTTATTACCCTAAAAAAGTAACATCATAATAATGTATTGACTTATTTAGTATATGTTGACGACACATTCTTGTTTACTTTTGAACAATACCGTTCACGTATAATATTACAGCTATTACTTCGTTATTTTCCAAATTTTGATAGTATTTGTTTGATTGATGTAACATCTTCGGGTTATAAAACACTTCTATTTACAAATTTGAGAGGTACCAATTTGATTAGCCACGTCATTGTTGGTTCGAAATTGATATATTAAACAAAATACGCCAAAAGTCAACTTATTGAGCGACAATTTAAAAGGTTAGATTACCCATTGGTCCGTAGCTTAAAGATCAAATGACTTGCTTCCAAAAAAGGATTTGAGTTTGATTATTTTAGATTGTATTTATGAGTGAAAATTTAACACTCTAAAAAAAATTGTTCAGCTTGTTCTCATATAAGACTCGAGAAATGAAATTATTGGCAAAATTCTATAATCCCATTTACAATTGTGGTATTCCTCTTTCTTTAATTTATTTATGCGCAAAAATATTAACACTTTCTTTTTATTTATTTATTTTTGGTTTGGCACGTACATGAAACTAATTTTAGGAGTTTCCGTTGAAAATGCTATAATCTTATGGTTTTTTTTTTTGTTGTGGTTTTGTGTTTTGCTATTTGTCTTTGTCAGAAGAACTCTGAACAACGCAGTTTCCCACGCAGGGGCCAACGCCAATGCGAACAACGCCGATTGTCGTCGTGTAAGCTTGCTCTCAAATCCCATTGCTCTTCTCTCGATCTGGGGTAGAAGGAGAAGAGCTTATTCACTCGAATTTGTGACTAGCGAGGTAAATAATCCTGACATGCTTTTGTTTTTCGTCGTCAATTAATGAAATGTTCATATATAGCACAAGGGAGATCTTATGTTACTGATGATTATTGATTCGCCCCATTTCCTTGCTTTGATTCTAGGGTTTCAGCGTAATCTATTGAAATTTCTTCGTTGAAGGCCATTTCCCCTTGATTTCGATCGTTTTTTAGGGTTTACAGACTCTGGTGCAGCCATGATTTCTCTCAATTAGTAGCGTCTGTTGATTTTACCATCCGTCATGGCTCTGGCTGGTTCTTTGCAATTTTCCCCGTTGTTGGGAGTTTGCAGGAACCCAGAGCCAGGCAAGCATCTTAAGGTACCCCATTTTAATCCACCAATTAGGGTTGCTTTCGTTTATTGCTGAGAAATTCTGGGTTTCCAGCTGATTATGATTGGTCGTGGCTTCAGTATGTTGCAGGAAGAGGAAATCAGCATTTGTGGGCAACTGCCTTATCATCACGTGCTTCGGTATGCTTTTGTTTCTCGTGTTTAAACCCTATGAATTTGGTTTGTGCCTATTCTTGCATATATTGAAGCCTGCATTTCCTCTCTATGTATGTTTTTATGTGAGAGCTATTAAACTTAGTGCGAAACTGTACCATTTGCTTTATCGTTCTTAGTTGCTCATTGTGTCAGGTCATTGACGAGGTATTCTTATCCTAGTTGCTTATGTGGTTCTTGCTGGTTAACCTTCCCTTAGTGACACCACCTTTAGACATCATAAAGTGTTTGCGCTAATTGCAAACTTCCTTCTGTTCGAAAGTATGCATTTATGTTATGAACGGATGAAGGATGATCACACTGCCAGCTGTAAAACAACGTGTTGTGTGCTCATGACTTTTTGTACTTCATAAGGGAGCTGTCATCCGCATTCTGGTTATTCTGTGATCCAGCAAGTGGGGGTTAGGCAAAACCAACTGAATTGGAGGCCAGATTAGTGCTTGTTTTTGACATGTTTCCCCTTATTGTTTAATTACAAATTTGTTCGGACTAAACAGTACAGTTAAATGTGTGTGGCACTTGCCTGAAAAGTTTCAGCTTTAGTATCGATCCAGGGGTGGTTTAGATATTTTAGCAGTGCAGCCAGAGGAACACCATAAGAATATCATTTTCCCAATTTTTATGATTCTTCTTAATGGGAATTGTAGTTGAACTTTAGTGATTTAGTTCTTTTCTGGTGATTTCATGCTAACTTTCCAAAGGTTTTCATTGACAGAGGCAGGGTTTATGGAGTTGTGTTGTATCTGCGGGTATAAATAGACCAATATGCAGCCGTCCTCATAGGTGCAATGTTCTCAGGTGCAATTCTTTTATGTTTTTCGGCCAAAATATTACGATTCCTACCATGAAGACTTCTACTGTGGCATTGACAAGGTAACATGTCTTAGTGTCAAAGTTTTGTTAGCTCTGTTTCTTTCCCTTTTCCCCCCCTTCTTTTCGGGGATGGGTTGGGGTGGGGGGAGGGGTTCTCTCTTTGAACAGGCCTAGGTTTTCTCCGGTGGCTGCTTCTTTTATGCTTTCATAAAATCAAGTCCCAACCGTGACGCTTTTGAATGTTGTAGATGCCTCCAATATGTATGATGCTTGTTGAATTCTTCAAACTATAATTTTGGAGTAGATCAATTTTAGATAGCTGGTCACATGAATAGGGAGCCCATAGTTTGCATATTTGATTGAGCATAAAGCAAAAAGTTACATTTGATCTCTTTATGATAATTCAAACAATTCACCTATGGCAGCAAAATATCAGTGAAGTTGCTGTCTTGAGGGGCTATTGCTCTACTGCAAACTGCTACCCTTCTCCCTCTTTCCATATCGTGGCACACTGGCAGGTTGGCTGGGGGAAAAAGGAGGTTTTTTTTGGGGGGGGGGGGGGGTTGTACAAAAATGACGAATAAAATGAAGAGTGGATGCATTGAAAATAACTATCATCACATTCACAATATGAGGCTATACTGGGTGCATCCACTTCTGTTCCTACTGCCTATTACCATTTACCACAACCCCAATGGTTTTGCTTGCCACCACACTATCACCGTTGCTTCCATTCACATAGGCATCAGAAGCCTTAGAATTCTCGTGTTACCCAAATCCATGTAGGTCTAAACTGAGTGCCTCAATGGTCAGATTTGGAGACATTGGCCATGGCTCCCCCTCTTTTGGTAGATATAGCTATTAAAGAGTAAGGTACCTGGGGGGAGGGGGCTAAAAATGACTAAAACAAAAAGAGTGCTCATGTACAGAAGAACCATCATCACAATATTAGGCCAAACCAACCAGCGACACTGCCATGTTTGCTACCTGTCGCCTCAACCCTCATGTCTTCCTAGCCATCACAGCACCACCACTGGCTGTCTGTGGAGTGGCTTGGAATTCTTGTGTTGTGGGAATTTAATCCATGTAGGTGTTAAATTGTGTGCTTCAATGGTTTAGATTTGGACATGTTGGCCTTGCGCCTCCCCCTCCTTTATGAAATTCATTCATGAAAGAGTGTACATTGTCTAAAAGAACCATCGCCAGAATAGGAGGCCAAACCAACTGATTCTACTGGTGCCTGTATTGCCTATCACCAAAACCCTCTTGGCATTCCTTGCTGGCGCACCACCACCATTGCTTCCATCGATTGAGCTTGCATAAGCCTTAGGAATCTTGCGTTTGAGGCAACTTAATCCGTTCAGATATCAAATTATGTGCCTCAATAGTCAGATTTGGACATGTCAGCCATGGCTTTCCTTCCTTAACATCTATCCATGAAAGACAATTCTGTTGAAGGTTGAGGGAGCAAAGGAAGAGACGAACAGTTGATAGATGAGGAGACAGGTTGTAGTAGTGGCACTTAGATAGATGGCTGCGGCAGGAGCGACTACAGCTTTCAATGCTGAAAGGAGTTGGAGGGAGAAGTAAAGATGGTTGACTAGGAGTTGGAGTTTGTTCATTCTTGGCAATGGTAGGCAGGGCTTGGATTAATTTACTGATGCCATATGAGTCACAAATAGGGAGTGATGCAGTGCACCCTAGAATGTGACCTGTGAATGGTCTTGAAATAATGGGAGAAAAATAATGTTTGAGATAACTGCAAGTTTTGATTACAAAGCTTGCACATTTAATGACAGAGACATTTCATTGACGTGCCTGAGCAGCTTGGATGAGTTGAATTTCGTATTTCATATATTGCTGTAAGAGGATTGTATTGTGGAAATGGTCACATTATTACACCAAAGAGCATAGGACATGCCATAACTCATGTTACTTGGCACCCCATTACATCTGAAGTATCCATATCAGTTGTCGATATAATTGTTTGGCATATTTACGTCCCTCTGCCCCCCAATTTAGACAAAACCACGCAAAATTTTAGAAAATGCCAAATTGATCCCGAGAGATCTGCTGTGCCTGTCTCTTGCTGCCTAGTCTGAGTTCCATAGACCATGAGCATTAGGCGACCTTAACCTCGAATCCCATTTTCTAATCATTTTGCTTGATTATTACTTTCTGGGGATATCTTCTTAATTTATGTCTATTTTACATCTGTGGAAGTCAAGTACATTTTTTGAAACCCCCCGCCCCCCAAAAAATCTGTGATACAGGTCATGCAATGCCTTGCAAGGTAGTTCCCTTGTCACAAAGTTGGTTCCAGCTGTTGGTATCATCCTATTCGCTCTATGGGGTTTAAGGCCACTCATGCGAATGAGCAGAAATTTGCTTTTACATGTAAGCCTGCCTTCTCCAACTCTATAGATTCTCTTGCTTGCTGATGGAAAGTCTCATGTGATGTGAACATTGTGAGTCCTCTATGGCATATGCGCTTATATTATGGGTGGCTATGGAGTAGATCTAACCTCTTTACATTCAGTTGTTCCTTTCACTTTTCTCCAACCATTCATTAATCAAATGCCTTATAGACTCAAATTTTGACGTGTAGAAAACCGACAACAGCTGGAGGAGAAGTACAACAAACTATGTTGCGACTTCATATCTGCAACCTATACTGCTGTGGACTGGTGCAATTCTTGTTTGCAGGTCATACTTAGTGGAGCCCCCTCTCCCAAAATACTCAAGTATTCTTTGTGGTTTACTTAGTTTGGCCTTGAAAGAATCAATATTTTTTTAATGTTGATTAATTGAAAACTCTTCATCTGTTCAGGGCTTTGGATCCTATCGCTATGCCTACTGAAGCTAGCCAGCTTGTGAAGCAGAGACTTCTGACTTTTGTGAAGTCCCTTTCAACTGTGCTAGCATTTGCCTACTGTTTGTCAAGGTTATTTTGCCATGTTTTATTCCTTCATTCTCATATATATTTTCTTTGTGTTTCATTCTAACCGTTATGAATGTTGACTGCAGTCCTCTGTTTACTTTTTATAATCTTTGTACTTTGTATTTTTGGTTTGTTTTGTCACTTACTAGCGAGGAAAGTGTTATTTTTCCTTGGGTATTGTTTATTGACCATCTATTCCTGCCTGTTTAATTGTCTACTATGTTCATGACAGCGTGCCTACTTTGATTCTGTGTTTTTATTGAGGTCATGTTAAATGCTTTTCCTTATTGTGGTAATCTTATTACCTTAAGGGACTAATACAAGCCCAAAATTTGATGGCAGTGCTATTCAACAAGTTCAGAGGTTCCTCATGGAGACTAATGATCCCACTGATGCAAGAAATGTATGTTATTGTGCTTAATTAGCAGAATTTACTCAAAACTTTAACGCAGAACATATTGTTGCAGTTTGCTTCAGTGAAAGATGAATACTGTGGTTATTTGTAATTTACTGTGTTTTGAACATATATGTGGAATATCAAGTGTGTGTTCTATATTTCCGCCTGTCATTGGTTTTCTCTTCCCGCATATCCACATGTAGTAAGAGCCACTGGAATATGAAAGTAAGGTATTATATATCTTGATGCATTTGGACACATTTTTTTTTGTAAAAGTGGGACCCACACTAGGAGGAAGGGTTGTATGGATTTGGATACTGTATGCATTTGGACACTGTATTGACTACTGCATGCATTTGGAGGACCTATAATGACAGTTCTTTAGTGGTGGCTGTCGTGGCTGCTATTTCTTTATTTGTTTTCTATTTTTGTTATTGTTATTTGGGGGGAAGGGGCATACTCCCTTGCCATGAATAGGGGTTTCTCTTGGATCATCAAAAGTATCGAATGTCTAACTTAAACATAACAGACGAAGAAGAGGATGGTGTGTTGAGCTATTTTGCTTTAGTTCACTATAATCTAAAGCCGAAAAAGCCGCCCAAGTATGGACTTTTCAGTTACAATGCTTTAGAAGAGAAGAGCAATTGCAACATGTCATGGAGTCTGATGTATAGGCACTGTTGTATTTTGATTGTCGCACATTGGACTTTCTGGGCATAGTGTGTGAACTGTGAGCTGTTCAGTGCAGTACCTTAGCGATATTGTGAATGTGATTTTGGTACTGAAAAATGTGCGCACCTCTTGCCAGTTGGGTTTCCAATTTGCTGGAAAGGCTCTATATACCGCAGTATGGGTTGCTGCTTTTTCACTGTTCATGGAGCTGCTGGGTTTCTCAACTCAGAAATGGCTGACAGCTGGAGGTCTTGGAACAGTATTGCTGACGCTTGCTGGCCGTGAGGTGTGTTGGAATTGCTTTTAGTTTTACTGTGTGCAATGTTGTGTTTTCATGTTCTTATGTCACTACAATTCTGAACTTCAGTAATTTGTGGAATCCATTGATGGTTTATACCTCTTTCTGTAGATATTTACAAATTTCTTGTCAAGTGCTATGATCCATGCAACTCGACCATTTGTGGTAAATGACTGGATTCAAACAAAAATTGAAGGATACGAAGTGTCTGGTTTTGTTGAGGTATGTCTTCTAATATATCTGAAATGTGTCGATTCTCAACAATCCTCCCTGACCCTGGATTTTGTATTACTATCCTAATGGATAGGATTATCTACTACCTTGAGTCATGTCCCGTATGTTTTGTTTCTGTTGATACTATTTCAATCATGTTTCCCCGTCACAACTTTTTTTTTAACAACAGCATGTGGGGTGGTGGTCGCCAACTATCATAAGAGGAGAAGATCGTGAAGCTGTTCACATTCCTAACCACAAGTTCACTGTGAATGTGGTGAGGAACCTCAGTCAGAAAACTCACTGGCGTATCAAGACCCATCTTGCAATCAGTCACTTGGATGTTGGTAAAATTAATGTGAGCAACTTTGATTATACTCATATTTTACAATTTGCTTGGTACAAAAAAAAGCTCCATGCTGTACAACATCTTTCTGTGACACTCATACATGCCACCTCTATTTGCAGAGTATTGTTGCAGACATGCGCAAGGTCTTGGCCAAGAATCCTCAAATAGAACAGCAAAGGCTTCACAGAAGAGTATTTTTGGAAAACATTGATCCTGAAAACCAGGCTCTTCTGGTCAGTAGTTGGTTGACTTGGTTCTGTTTATCATTGGTTGTTGTTGGTGCTGTCATCGTCTTTTGCACTGCATATATTAACATGACCCATTTATAGCCGCTTGTTTTTTTACTTGCACCTAGTTCCCATGTTAATTATGTTTTTATTTAATGCTTACTACTGCTTGTTATTGCATATTTATAGCTTCTACATTTCAAATGCTTTCAAAAGATTTCAAGTTTACAACTCAACAAAATATTTCAGAAAGGCTACCTACATCTAGATCTCCCCAGGCCCACGAAAGAGGGACCCACACTGGGAAGAGATGTTGTCTTGTGCCATCAAGATGATTTTGGTGTTTTCCTTTGTCTGAAATTGTTTGTATTTTGTAAATTTTTATTTGCTTTATTCTGGATTTAATTTGACTTACCTTCCAATATTTTGTGGACCAGATATTAATTTCCTGTTTTGTGAAGACATCACATTTTGAAGAATACCTGTGTGTTAAGGTAAGAGGATTCTTTTTTGGAAATCCACGTAAAACATAATTTTTAGTATGAATTGATTCATTTTAAGTGCATATGGTGTAGCCTGTGTTTTTTTTTTCATGTGTGATCTGTTTGGGTATATGCTTGGCCCGCTTGGGGCAGTGTATTCGTCACTTCTGTGACCAGCTTAAATCTCCTTAGAACTTGGGATGCCAAATGCTTGTCAGGGTTACTACCAATTTGATTTTCGCCTTTAAAGAATATATAAGAATGTACATTGCTCTGGACTGACTCACGGTAGAGAAAAAACCAACATCCTTTCAGCACATGGTCAAGGAATGCAGATGCAGACGTTATTTGGTGAGTTATTTATGTACATTTGCTGTGTGGGGTTACAGGAAGCGATATTGTTGGATCTTCTGAGAGTCATTAGACACCACCGGGCCCGGCTTGCTACTCCAATCCGTACTATTCAGAAGGTCTATGATGATGTTGATCTGGATAGCATATCATTTCCAGACACGATCTTCAGCAGAGCTGGACCAGCATCAAGACGTCAGCTGCTTCTGCTGGAGCCTTCTCACAAGATAAATGGCGAAGATAAGTCAAAATCTCAAGCTCGCTCAGTGCGCACGAGCGGAGAGCAAGAAAGTGGCAGCACAGGACAAACAAGTTCCACCACCAAGGCTGATAATAAAGTTAGGGGATCTTCAACACGCGAGCTGAATACCAAAGAGAGCTCAAGATCTGGCAACAAGGATGAGGAAAAAGTTGCAGAAACTTTAAATGCGGAATCAACAGATGAAAACAAGGCTGTTGGAGCTTCCAAATCGAATCCCAAGTCTGATGGGAAAGCTACTGTGAAGTCTGTGGCGATACCCAGCTCTAAATCAGAAAGCAGTGTTGCAGATTCAACACCTTCGGACCTTAAACCCTCTGGATTGGCTCCTGGTGGAAGTGTATCGAAGACCTCAGAAAGTCATGGTGTCAACGAAAAATCAAGTGGGTCTGTATCAGGTTCTCATTCGAAACAGGCTGAGAAGTCAGCTTCTGAATCTCCTAAGTCAGCGCCTGCTTCCTTGGAAGAGAATATAGTTCTCGGAGTTGCATTGGAGGGCTCGAAGAGAACCCTGCCTATAGAGGAAGAGCTGGATTCACCTCCCACCTCAGCGGAGGCCAAGGAACTAGCAACCCGGGGGAATGGACATGGCAACTCTTCTCAGAAGGATGAAAAAGATAAGTAGAAGTTTATACTTCCCACAGCTTACATCTGACCTGACCTTGCACAGATCTACAACCTTACGCATATCAGCATAGAAAGTAGCCAAATGTTTGTTTTTTTACATTTGGTGAGTTGTATTTTTTATCAAATTGAAATGACCTCTTAGATATTATGTTATCTCTTTTGGAATGGAAATTTACAAAATTACAAGTTCGTAGTGTTATACTGTTATCCCTTGAACCTCCCAGATTTTATCCATTCCCCATGCAGTCGAAAAGTCTACTGTGTCGAAATTCAGGTTCATTCCCTGAGACATTGGCTTGAGTAGGCTGTAGTAGGCGTTAGTAGCCTTTTCCCTGATGGACGAAAGGCTAATTATGTTGACCCTGGTATCAAAATCTGCTCATAGCATACTACCTTATCGAAAAGGAGTTCCGTGACAGTTTCAGACGTTTTGCTTTTATTCCATATCTAGGTTGAACAACCTGCCCAAAAGCGAGTGGGCAAACTTTAAATTGTTGTATGCCTATTCTTTAACAAACTTTAAATTGCATTAGATTAAAGCAAAAACATCTCATTGTCTTAATCTTTTCTCCCTGGATTGTGGAGTAGCAGTGGGCAAGGTCAGCCTTGCTATTGAGGGAGCAATCTTGCAATGACTTGAGAATAGGTTTAAGATGGTGGAACTTCAAGAGCAACAGTGAATGTTAAATTCTTAGAAGCAATCCAATCAGGAACAAAAATTTGGTCCTACCTTTTAATTTATCAACGAAAAGCACCATAACAATGGTGGATCCTGAAGTTTGCCCTGATCACATCCACAATGGCATGAAAGATAAATCCCAAGCCAAGCATTTTTATTTATTTATTTATTCAAAAATCATCATTACAAGACGAATGGGATTATGTTTTTATTGGGGGGCTTTCAAAAGCCAGAAATAATAATAGGAAGGAACTTCTAAAAAATAATCAAAAAAAGAAACATACGTCAAGGAAGACTGCTACTATACACAATAAGCCTTAAACGTGGCACATACAATCAGGAGCAGGGTATGTGTAAATAGATTGCTTTGGCTTTCTCAATCTTAGCTGACCATGTCTATGTAGATGTCCCTCCACTACTGCTTGTCTGAAGTCTACCCAACTTATGTTCTTGTTCAAGAAGAGAGGACCTAGCAATTGCATGTTCGGTCTTATCGTCTTCAAACTCTCATAAGTTCGATGTCCCACCTGTTACCATTCAATACAAAATGGTGAACTTATTGATTTACTGTCAAGAAAATGCAATCAATATCAGTCTTCAGATCTACTTCCTTTCGGATGCAGCACTTTACGATTGAGTAATCAGCTACAAGTCAGATTTCTGACTTTTCTAATTGACCAATGGTATTAGCAATGAACTCGAATATGTTAATATGACAACACTTACCAGTGCATTATGCATGTTTCCTGGGGAGGCAGAGATGAAGATGTCGCTATGCATGCTGATGTAGTAATCCAAAGCTGCCAACAAGGAAGCCTTCCCCTTGATCTGAGCTCGTTCCTCGGATGAAGCAAGACTGTTTTTATCTTCCATCAAGGGAAACAGTCTCCTCAAAGCCGATATTCTAGCTTCTCCACCATAAACCTGAAAAATACGAGAATTCAAGATTGAAAACCCAACAACTATTCCTCACTGTTATTTTGATTCTCTTGTTGTGATTTGGTTAGGTTCTGTTACCTTGTGGGAGGCAAGATATAGACTAGTACTGTTGTCGAATCCTAGAGCAGCAAGAAGCAATCCAACCTCTTCCGGGGTCAAAGGACAGCGCCCCTGATTTCTTAACTCTTCATCAGTGAACTGAGAGTTGAGCACTCTTCCTTGCCACATTGCCTGCCTATATTTAGCCAAAGCCAGCTTTTCAGCTTTCCCTCCACCAAAATCACATGCCGAATGAGCAGCCATATCCTGCACAAATGGAAAATGAAAGTACAAATTAACAAATAAGCACAAGGAAACATGCTTCAGAACATCCAACAAAAAAAGGAAGGAAAATTGCCGTACTTTATCAAATCTCAAGTGTACCACAACAAATTTTTTAGGCTCTTCCAAGCTCTTCCTGTCAGTAACCTGTTGAAGTAACCCGGCCTCATTTGTAGTACTCCTTGAGGATGGGTATTGAAGACGATGCACGAGAGCATCTCCAAGGGCTCTAATGTGCGGCACAAAAGTCAGTGCTTGAAAGTTTACTTTGCAACGGAGTCGTTGAATCTCCATAGGCATGTTGTCAAAAGCTAGACGATGAGAAAATGGAGATATTGCAGCAATTCCGTAGCTGAAAATAGATTGGTTTAGGATCCGTGTCAAACCTCCTAGAGATAAAATCATTAATGCATATCCTATAAAGCCCGCAACTTTTATCCCCTTATGGAACACATTAACATTTGCCGTCTCACCAGATCACAGTATATTGCATAGCAGCCTGTTTCCAGCATCATATCTACAATTTATTGAAATTATTGAAACCCTTTTTGTTAATGTGAACTGTCCACCTCGCTTAACTATATCATAATATGACACCTGCAGCACAGTACGACTAAGAGAACTTGCATAAGTTCAAAACTCACCTCTGGAGTATGGGCTTAACATTGTCGATATACCAATGAGCTGAAGCATGAACAGGAGCAGTTTTAACTCTGGTTTCGCGAATAGCAGTAGCATAAAACTCCCTTGTACTCCATGAATACTCATAAGGTAGCTCTTTAACTATGGAAATGTCATCCTTCAAGACATTAATAAAGTGATCCACATCAAAAATTTCTGCAAATGAGCTGCCAAAAAGAATTTTAAAGACATAACTTCAGAGGTTGGCAAAAAGAAATATGAGACACTGAAGGGCTACATAATGCCACATCTATACAATATATAAAAGCAATGTTGTGAAGATGTGGAATTTTCTTGCATTCTCATTAATTAGAGATTTCGAACCTTTGGATTCATTCTCTCTCCTCATCACAACCATCCGATTGTTGAAAATAATTAATTTTATAATTTTCAATTCTCTCACATAGTAGTAAGGAAAAAAATGTTAAATAAGGAAATGATCATAAGAAAGTATAATCTTATGAAGTATAATTCCATAATTGTCGAAATGAGGATTATGGAGTATTTTTTTCTAAAAGAAATTATTATGCAGTAATTAGTGATTATGAAAATTATAAAAAACATCCTTCTTAAACCTTTTAAATTCATTTCGTCTCCTTATCACCACTAGATTGTAGAAAAAGATTAATTCCATGAAGTATAATATCAGGAAGTATAATTCCATAATGGTGAAAAAAAATCACTAACAACTAAGGAAATGATTTTAGAAAAGTATAATCTCAGGAAGTATAATTTTATAATGGTTGAAATAAAGATTATGGAGTGGCTACACCTTTATATTATTTTAAATAATAAAGTCAAATCCAATAAAGAATAATCCCATAATTATGGAAATATGAATTATGAAGTAGTTAGTAACAAATAACAATGAAAATGATAGATAAAACAGATATCATTCTTGAACCTTCAATATTAGTGTAAATAGTCAAGTAGTTTTTACTCATAGTTAAAATTATACATTAGAATACGTCTCATAGTTGAAATCAATTATGCCGTCTTGCTCATTGCTTATGTGTGTCAAAGTGATCTTTTTTACCTCACTTCCAGAAATATAACAATTAGCGTTCCCTTCCTCATATATTTATTTGTATTAATTTGTTAATTCTTTAGCAAGTGACCTCCTCTTTTCTAATTAATAGTGTCAAAATGTTTGATCGTATTTGATTGAAAATTTTGTACTTTTTTGTTGTAAATATTCCTTCCTACGTGTGGCTTAATTTTCTTTTCTTGATATTTAATCTTTCACTAATTGACGCCATCATTCATTTCTTGCTACAATTCATAATCTCACTTTTTTAGGTGTAGTTTTTGTCAGGCTTGATTAATAGTGATGGAATCAATCTCTCTATGGGTAGAAATATCGGTAGAGGGAAGGTTGCCTACAACTGGATGTCCCCAGACCCCGCGAAAGCAGGACCCACATTGGGAGTTTGTTGTTGTTTGTTGTTGTTGATTAATAGTGATGGTATTTGGTTTGATTCGTTTATATTCTCAATTATTTCCGTCCGATTTATGACTTAGGTTAAATTTTTCTTGCTTATATTATATTATATTGTATTAGAAACTTAATTGTGTTTAAATTCTTTCATGTTTTATTTATGTTGTTCATTTATAGATTTTTGTTTTTTTACAAGAAAAACTCTAATAATTTGATCCTCTTCCTTGGCATTTCAAATTTTTAATGGAAACAACAATGCAAACTATTTCACATGTATCTAAATTGTTTGGTGACCTATTTATTTACATCAATTAAAAAATTTCAAATATCTATACAACCAATTATAACATGATTTTCATAATTTACAAAAGTTACTGTTAAAATATATAAAAGAAACCAAAAAATTTGACTTCTATTTTTACATACGTAGATAAGAGTATAGTCCTTTATATCTTCAAAAATTTTGCTATTTTGAAAATTAAGTAAGGTGGTCAGGTTGGAGTTTAAAACAATATGGATGGGTTGTTGGGGGATTTCATTGGGTTAGGAACGCTTGCAGTAGGATCAAATTACATTAATGGATATATGAGATGAGTTTAATATTAAAAAGTTTATCCTAATTTATAAAGTCTTTAGAACGATTTTGATTAACTTATTCACCTTCAAAATATGCCTCCAACATGAACAAATGTAATTTTTCAGTTTTCTCTTTAAAATCATCGCATACGTTCAATACTACATATATGTTTGAATCAATGTAATTTTCTATTTTCATTGTTCAGTTAGAAACTATAATGCATGCTTGAATACTTTCATTGTCTAGTTAGAAATTATGATGCATACTTGAATATTTATCATGGCATACATTCAATACTGTAATGAATGCTTGAATCAATGTAACAGTTTTTATTGTTTAGTAAAATACTGTAATGTATTCTTGAATACTATTTGTAGGTTTTTTTTTATAAAACATGACAAATGTTCAAAATTATTAAACATGTCATATAGTTAACTTCATACACAAATCACAAGGTAAGGTTATAGAAAATTTTAATTTCTTGGGGTTTTTTTTTTAAAAATCATGTGTTAATTGAGATTTTGATGGCTCCTTCTAATTGCAAGAAATAAAATAACCCCATTTTAGGTTAGCTAATCAACAACAACAAACTCCCAGTGTGGGTCCCGTTTTCACGGGGTTTGGGTTAGGTTAGCTAATTGAAGGAACAAATTTGAAAATACTATTTTTAGATTTTTAAATTATGGGTTAACTAAACAGACAATCAGATAGTCAGAACTCTACGGGTAATATGCTGTAACTAATTATGATCCATGATTTAACTAGAATATCCTAACATGCGCCTTTCTGCTAACTCATTATCTTTCCTTCTGAGATGGGACAACTTATATAAATTGGTAAGTAGTTTCAAACCAATAAACCAGCTATCATATATGATAATTTTTATTACTTTTCTAAATCCATCAACTATTTTCACAGTCCCCCTTTTTCTAGAAAAATAAAATTAGCTTAATTCAAATCACCTAAAATTACTAAATCTATAATCCTAAATCTACAAACTCATTTGTATTGCAACTCGTGATTTAAGTGGAACACTAACCTTAGGAGATATGTTGTCAAAAGAAGAATTCGATGACATATTTTCCAACAAAAGGCCACATAACTTCATGATTTGAAAAGGAGGAGCCTAAGCACATCATGGATGACTAATTTTTGACGTGTATTGAAATAACTTGAATGAATTGTTACTAGAATAGATCTATTTTCAAAGATGAAAATTTTCTAAAAGAAAAGGATAAAAAACTATATAATACTAAAAAATCCTAACTATAATAACTAGGCTTATTAAATTTTTATAGTGAAAATTTATTTCTACTTATAACAATATCACTTATTAAGTAGCTTATTTGTGTCTTCTTTTCTAAATAATAATGGCAACTATGTGTCTTTTGTAAATAACTTATTATCTATTTTATAAATCACCGTGCAAAGCACAGGTCTATACTAGCAATCAAAAATACCTTGAGTCTTGCCAAACAGGATTCACTTCAAGAAGTGGGATGACCAACGTCGCATTCAAAATCTTAGCAACTGCAACAGCATCACAAATCTAGAGAAAAAGACACCAGGTTATGACACAGCAAACAGGAAAAAACAGAAGAAAAAGCAAAACCCGTCACAAACACAATCAGAGGGTGAACACTGTCACTCCTCGTTTGCAGTCGGTACCTACCCCCATTCGCTGCTGATTTAGACCACCATCAAGGAATACCTGAAGGTATCCCTCTGACTTGTTCGGCTTTGCTGCAAGCATTAGGAGAAGTTAATGAGATACTATGCTCCCACATATTAAACAGAATATTCAAAGAGAAAACTATGGCTTTGATACATTTTGCAACATTGAAGATTAACCAAAAAACTGGTTATAAACAGCAGTCTCACCAGTAGGATGTACATCATCGGAGCAAGGCTTCCATCCTTGGTCTGGTAAAGGGGACCAAAGCTCAGATGGCTCTCCATTTGGCTGAATTACATATAACGGATAGTGTTTAAGAGAAACAGTGATTTTTTAAGCCCTGCCCCAACCAAATAAAAAGAGAAAAAGATTATCAGAAGAAATGTTTTCTGAACGAATTGTCACTCACAGTTTGGCTTCGTAAAGCAGCTTTGAAGAGATTTGAGTGTCTAGGTTTCGCAGACACCGATTCCTGCAACAATACATACCTGAAGTTAGGAATCACAACACTAAACCTCCAGGTAAAAATCTCCAGCAATGCGCACAAAGCAGACTAAAAATCATAAGAACATAACATAATTAGAAGTACTTGTGCACTGGATTCCAAAGCGAAAAAGATATCAAATGTGATTCGAAACTCACAAAAAGCAAATTCAACTAAGATGGCGGCATTGTTTCAAATGTATAACTATTAATTTGTCAGTTGTGTTGATCATTGAGGTTGTCTTTTTTGACTCTTATGCATAATGAACGATACTTCCAACTCCAACTTTTTTTTTGGGATAATTAGTTGATCAAAAGATAAAAGTAATGCCATATAAGGCACAAATTTACGGTCTCTAGACTTTTATGGAGAGTGGAGACCTTTAGCATTGCCCTTCAAATACTCATAAACTCCATTCAGACAAGAAAATACCGAGCACTTGTCTCAACAATTTCGACACTTTAAGCCAATTCCAGAAACTACAAGATAAGTCCTTTTTTTTTTAAAAAAAAAAAAAGGCATTTTCTTGCCCAAAAACAGAAAATGCTGAGAAATTTGCTCCAAACCCAAAAATTGCAATACTAATCAATAACAATTCCACTAATGACTTTTCCCTTTTTGCATACGAAACTAAGGTAAATAAGAGCATGGCAATTACACCAAAAAGATTGGAGCTTTTCCCTTTCTGCCCCTTCTTAGACTCAACATTGATTGCTTTAAGTCTTAAGCTAATACTCCTGGAATCTAGTTTGCATACAGAAAGCCAGGAAGAATCCAAAAGCAATCAAGTTGAGACAAAGTAGGAGGAAATCCCAATTCCCATCCAAACCCACAGATAAGAAAACTACTGAAAAACTTGCAACTTCAAAAAAAAAAAAAGGAAAACCGTCCATACATTGAAGGTAGTCGGAGAGGCATGAGCCAGAGGAGTAAGAAAACTAGCCACGAGCACTACCAGGAAACCAGCAATAAAAGTGTGTTCATGTCTTCTATTGAAAATCTCACATTGGACTTTCTGCTTGCAATTGCAACCCTTCATCATAATGCCCAGTTGGACGATACTCAAAAGGAGAAAAATTCAAGCTTGATACTTCCTGTGATATCCAGCAGTGCCCACAAACCCAGAAACTCTAACCCTCTCCTGCTTCTTCTTCTTCTTCTTCTTCTTCTTCTTCTGTGTGTTTGTATTTTTAAGAGTGATAAAGGAACAAAAGAAAGCGGGTCAAAGATGAGGACAAACCCAATCACATGAAATTTCACACAGAACGCTTGGAATAGTGGGGTAAAGAACAGCTGCTAGAGCCACAACAACTTACGCGCTTTTTGCTGAGAATTAAGCACCAATACAACAAAGACGGTGTCTTTTTCAATTGGGTTTCTGTTGTTTTTGCCAACGGTTGAATAAGAGGAGGTGGGCAATTAAGATTTCTGAAAAGCACCTAAAAAGGGCAGCTATGCGTGGCTAGTTTGGGTGGAATTCAAGCCCCCTTTTGCCCTTTTTGAAGCAGAAAAAGACACCATCAAAAGCATTATTTATTGGCTAAATTCTTAGGATTTTATATACACATCAATTTTGCCCATTTCACCGACACTTTGCTTTCCCCCCACCCCCATTTTCCTATGATTGTGGACTTGTAACGGTAGTTTTTATGATTCTTCTCACGATGAGTGGGTTAGTGTTAGAGGCTATTTCTTCATAGTATTCCTGTGCCTTTTGACGGTCGATGAAAATTCCTTGTATAAATAATCCACTGGCTTACAGTTTAGACATGGCTCAATGCAACAAATGGGTTTTTAAAAAAAAGAAAAAGAAGATGATGACATATGTATTAGATGTTACAGTTTGGAAATACTATTATCTTACAAAATAATTTACATAATTACATTAATTTAATTTGGTATATAATATATATAGAATGACTGTTACGCATGTCACCATATAGTCATAAGATATTATATATGATATTGTGATTTTACGTGGTTTTGTGAATATTTTTATTCATACTTTTTTATTAGTTATTCACTATGCCCCAATTTTTTCTTCCTACATTAATTTTTTGAACATAAATTCATTCAACTTTGACTAATTTTACTATTAAATATGATAAAACTTTTACATATTTATTTTCATATGATCACATTATCAAGTTTCAAATTTAGAACTATTTGTTATAGAATTATTATCAAAATTCTTTTTTAATAGTTAATCAAAGTTTATAAAGAAAGATAAAAATGAACGAATGAGGTAATATATAAGTCAAGTGATGATTAAAGAAAAGATCCCATTAAAAATAGAGGAAGTGATTTGGAAAGGGAATATATTTATTGAGGGGTTATGAAAACAGTGGCATAAATTTGGCCTTGATTATGACTTATGGGATGAGGCATGCCAATTGAAAAAGACGCACTGCCAATTGGATTTGATCTGCTACCCAATTCTAATCTAAGAGCACTAGCAGTCACAGACATGTGAGGTAAAGGGTGGGATCTGCGTGTTTGCTGCGTGCTAATTTTGCCTTTCCAATTGCCTTGAAACGCGTGTAACACACAAGGGAACACACCTGTGTGTGTCTCCCCGCGAGTTACTATTTAGCTTTTTAAACTTTTTTTTTGCTTTTTCTTTTTTTTTGAAGTAAGTATATAATTTTTAAATGATTTAAAAAAATAGGTTGTATGCTATAATATATATCAATGATAAATATTTTTATTGGATGATTAAAATTAAATTTCATAAATTTAAAAAATAATAAAATATAAATTTTACAATTATAAAAATTTTACTGATATAACAAATCAAATTTATAAAATTTGAAACTCCGACTAAAAATGCTTTAAGGTAATCAAAGCCCAGAAAGGCCAACTAATTATACACTGACGATCACAATTATTTGATTACCTTCCAACAGTCAAAGACAGCCTGCCATATTACGCCTTTTTTTTTTTGGTGCGATATCATTGTGCCATTTTCAGCCGCTAGCAACTTTGTGCTGTTCTTCTCTCGTGATTGTTCAGTATATTTCATTATTTTAGAGTTGGTTTTTGCTTTTAGTATTGGGGATGGTGGGCCAGATCCTGCCATTGCTGCCCAATACACTGTACTGTAGGTTAATCACATGGGATTATATTCGTTATATGAAATTTGGCCTAATAGATTTATTTTCTATAAATGAACTACTTCAAAAAGGAAAATTTTGAATCAAGTCGGTTTGGGTCAGTTTAAATTATATTTTATATTAAATTGGCTCAATCTATTTATGATGTCAGTTGGAGTATGAGTTAGGGTCATTAGTTCACATTTCAAGTTTCGAATTACTCTTGTCTAATCTAATTTAAGTTCTGAAATAAGTAATTAAAGCACAACAATATAGTGACATTTAAGAAAAATGTAATTTATTTGGAATAAATACGTACTGTCTAACCAAGATCTGGATAGCAAATTGACCTGACTCTTGATGCCTAAGGGTCTATTTGCATACGTTCTCCATGTCCACATAGCTCACTTCTTCTTTAATTTCTCATACTTAAAAACTTTGTGTCTAGATCTGAAACATAATTTTTAACCACAATTCATGAAAAATATTTCTTTAAACTAAAGTAACTTATAGACACCCTGTAGATGCTTAATGGATCCATTCCTAACCCTCAGATTGAGCAAACTTCTGCCCTCTCTCTTGTGATATTGCTCATCAAATAGTATCGAGTTGCTCTCTCTGCACTTAACCCTCACCTGGAGTTCACCTCCAGCGCACTCAATCCTGCTACCACTGCTTCTCAAGCCGGCAACCTCTCCCCCCAAAATAATGCCTCAATAATTTCTCAGTGTTTAAATCAACATATCGTTAATCAATCAGACAGTATTATAGTGATGTTCGCAAACAACAACAATAACAAACAATCTCCTAACGTGGGTTCTGCTTGTGCGGGGTTTGAGGAGATTCAAATATAGGTAATCTTATCTTTGTGTGTATTAATTATTACCTATAAAGATGTCGATTTCAATAGACCCATAAAAAGATTTGAACTGATGTTCGCAGACGCAAAAACGAGACATATGTTGAGAGTTGTTGCTATATAATTAATTAATCAATTAAAATGAGCATGATTATGCATGCCGGAGACAGGAGCATCATTTGAAAGAATCAATGAACATGCGAGAATGATTATTTATGGGGAAGACTATCGAAGAAGGTGGGCTAATTAATTACTTACAATTAAGATGAATGGCCTTTATATTATTATATTAGAATTATGTATTACTATCATTAAGCATTGTTTAACTCCACTTCTACTGCACATATCTACCAGCCCTTTTGGATGTACTTGATTAGTTTATAATTTATGAGCTAGATTTATAATTTATGCACATGCAAACAAAATTAAAGAACAAATGTCCCAATGATTATCCTTAAAAGTCGCATCCAAGGGCATAAATAATAAAGAATAACCTATATATGCTAAGTTGTAGCTAGAAGAAAAAATACAAGTTATGTCTTATTTCTACCTAACAATGAAGTTTAAGGGTTTTTATTCTAATACTATCTAGTGATTAAATATGGAGGAAAAGAGAAAAGGAAACCTTAACTAACGAATTAAATTAAGCAAAATGATAAGTGTCTTGCTACAAGACACTTTATAAGTGTCTTGTTTTGACTTAAAAATCATTCTATTATGTTTTTAAATTGAAAAAAATGGTAAAATCGTATATTAGAAACATATTACAACTTATAAATTATATAAAATTATCTTTTTATTCATAATTTATTACATTTCTAAAACAAGCGTATCATATGTACTCGCGGATAAGGTTAATACGAATAGGGTATCATTTAATATTTTGTCGGTATAGCCGATGATACTTAAGGTTAGCAATTCATAGATAAGTGTAATCATTAAAAAAATTTGTGGTTTTAAATCATAAAACATGTGAATTTATGATTAGACAAGATATATATCACTATCTTTAAATTAAACTAATTAAATTAAACTTGTAATACAACTAATTTGAGCCTAAATCTAATTTTCCGACCCTCACTCCTCCAGCCCATCCAACCCCAAACCCAGTACATGCACGGGCCCAAACACCGAATGCCCAGATTGCTAAACCCAAATTAGTTTGGGTTTGTCTGATTGGCCCAAACATGTATGTTTACTTTTTGGTTAAACCGTGCTCGTATCCTAGGGTTGCCAACGAAAAATGGAACTGGATGTTGTGGAATTATCATTTATTGATAGGATAGAAGTATCATTGCCTGCAGTGTTTACAGACTCATGTGCTTTAGTGTGAATGGAAAAAGAACTTTGTATGATGTTGTCACTGAAGGCTCATTTCAGTTTCGTTTCTGTTATTGTTAGAATCGGTTAGGATTTGAGTGAAAACAATAAGGAATCACAAAATACGATAATAACAAGATAAAAAGGACAAACACCAAAATTATGTGGAAAACCCTGAACGGGAAAAACTACGGGCGGTAATGAGCCAAAAATCTACTATGATGATGGAAGAGTACAGAATTGATCTTAGAGTAATGTGTCTTAAGAAAGAGATCATCTAGTGATTACAAAGTCACTCAGAATGCTCTATGTCCAAACAAGAATAGTGGAATTATTGGCTGGTCAAAGAGAAGAACAACCTTCTAGATGCTCGAATGATGCTTGTATGTTGTGTTCTATATCTCATGGAGCTTAAGGCTAGGCCCCTTATAAAGAGATCAAATGGTCGAGATCGAGGAAGCCCTAGCAGAAACAGACGTTGCGCTCACCACGGACTGTGGCCTGGCCCGCGGATTGTCAGTGGAGGACACTCTAGAAGGCCGCAACTAAAGCGCGTTTGGTCACGACCTCTGATGCTTCGTGGTGGACTGTGGAACAGAATTTGGGCCATACAAAATCCAACAGTTTTAAAAGGGACACAACACTCATTCAGCTATTTTCAGATTATTCTGTAATCTTTCTTTGGCATGAAATTAAAGAACCGTTTAGCTATGTTCCATCATGGCTTCAGTGCTGAGGTATCAACTATTAGATGTGTCCTTCGGCAAGGAGTAATAGAGCTGGCATGTCATTTATGCACGTGGATTCATCTTGTGTAGGCATGACACCTTCTATTTGTTGTACCTAAATGGCATTTCCAATGAAGTCCGTTCGATATACCTTGCCTTCCCATACGACAAAATGAGCCATCTTGTGCCTCTGCTTGATTTGCTGCTCCACTTAGTTATGTCTTTATATAGTCTTAGCGAATGCATTATCAATGTAGTCTTCTGAACAGCAAAGTGAAAAAAGCTTAATTCTAATGTCCAGATGTTGACATTCATGAAGACGATGGTAAACAAACAGAGAAGCTTCCAG
>JACYFF010031958.1:110485440-110505867 GCA_017589665.1 Selenicereus undatus
TATGCGCGTTTGTAAAGAGGAAGAAGGTATTCTCCAAGTCCAATATAATAGAGGGTAACGTGGCCTGCTGCTCCTCCCATGGATCAGCAATGATATGTGTTACTTACTTGGTCTGGTTTTGTATATATCCCTTATTCATCATCCCGTGTTTGATGATTCACTTATAAACCCTTTGTCATTATCTTAAGTTTGATGCATCTATTTCATTTATATGGAAATTCGTCTGTTCGGCATGGATGCATTTAGGGTCTGTTTGGTCTTTAGAAAATTTGGTAGAAAGTAAAGTTGAAGGAAAAAAAATATGAAGGAAAAAAAGGTATGGAGAAAATGAGTTTTTTTTTTCTCTTGTTTGGATTGAGGAAAAAATAGAAGAATTTGGTTGAAAAATTTGAATGTTGATGAACTACTTGAATCATGTTGAAAATTTTATTACTTGTTTCTAATAATTTTTCCACCTAACTTTCCTCTATATTTTTTTCCTTTGTGATTTTCTTTAAACCAAATACAAGAAAAAAAATAACTTTTCTAATTTTTTTTCTTTCCACCAAACTTTCTTTGGTCCAAATGGAGCCTTAATGACAGCAAGCTAGTGAGATAGCTTCATGTGTCCGTCCACCCATTTTGAGCGATGGTTGGATGTAGAAAACGAGAGAGGCCTCCATCTTTCACTAGATGGAAAACCATGTAATTGCTTCCCCCCCCCCCCCCAAAAAAAACCAAAAAAAAAAGAAAAAAACCATCATTTGTATGACCAGTCACATATCCCAAATGTGCTTCAAGCAAAAGGGTTTGTTTTGGGGAACATCTTCTAAGATTGTATGGAAAAAATAATAATAATGAGATAAGCAGAGAAGTACGTACTAACTCTTTTGTGCTAATGTTAAGGAGTCAACATTTATACAAGAAGTTTCTTACCTTTTCCCCCGACTACATGCAAATCTTAGTACCTTGTACTTAGATCATAGGGCTACTTTTTTCTCCCATTTGAAAAACACATGAGACTTATCTCATCCAAAAATTGGTGACAAAATAATTATGCACAATTTAATCATTATAAACGCAAAAGTTACTGGTTGCATTTAAAATCTACTACACATATTTACGTATTGTAATACTATGCACAGGTAAAAACCATCTTCATGTATAATTAAAATAAATATTATATAGTGCATAATTAGATCTACATTAAATTGTTTAACTTATAAAACTATGATTCATAAATATAAAATATCTGATGATGCTAATTGAGACAAATAAATAATTTTCAAATTAACAATGTACTATATCCCAATTCCCATCATTATTCAACTTTTACTTTTGTTATTTAATAATAATAAAATAAATAACGCTAAGATTAGATTCTTAACCGCAAAAAGAAGCAACAAGTTAAACACGAGACAATAGGAGATACGTCAGCAAGTCGCTCGAGCTAAATCATCGACGTGGTCCATGGTTCTATGCAATTACTTTGGGCCCCAAAGCCCAAATTATATTAATCTTTTGCGAGCCCAGCCCAAGAAAAAGAATTTTGAAAAAGAATTAAAAAATAACTTTGACACAAAACCGAACATTTCCATCGGGCAGTAAATACGCAGGACAACCCCCATTGATCAGTCACGTGCATTTAGTTGCCTACTTGCCTTATCTACACTCATTCTCACACAGACACACACGCTCTGTCTCTCTCTGTTAAGATTGAGAGCGAGGCGTGAACTCATACGCAGCGCTCATTACATTTGTGTGAGACAATTATCCACGATATACGACGCCGTTCCGTGGCCCACTCATACATTCTTTAATTGAAACTTGAAAATTGAAATGTTCTACTTGGTAAAATAGAGGGCAGAAGAAAAATACCAGAGAAAAAAAAAAGGAAAAAAAAGGGGGAGGGGAAAAATTTTGGCCCCAATATCAAATTGCTCGATTACAAAGAAACTCTCCAGCTCACACACAAAAGGAGGAGCGAGGGAGGGAGAGTGTTCTCTCTCCTGCTTTCGGTCATCGGCGAGGGAAACTTTGCTGCGATTTTGCTCGGAATTCTAGGGTTTGAGCTTGGTGGACGACGACCATGGCGGAGCAGAAGAATCGGTGGAATTGGGAGGTGAAAGGCTTCGAGCCGAAGAGAACGACGTCGTCGATTGAGTTCGACGCTCATAATAGCCGCCCGTCGCCGTTTGTGAGAAGGTACTCGATGTCGTCGTCTTCGATTGTGCCGCCGTCCGAGCTTTCTAAGCACACAGTCGCTTCTAAGTTCCAGAAACTCAAGGATAAAATCAAGGTCTCATTCATTCTTGAATTTGTCTTCTCTTAATCTTAACTGTTGTCTTCCTTTTGTTTTATTTTTCTCTGATTCTATGATATGTTTCGTTTTGATTTGTCTCAGTACAATGCATGCTTGTTTGTCTATGCCTTGAAGTATTATAGTATAGAACTATACATCAGGAGATTGAGTTTTGAATTTTGAACCGTTGGAATTTGAAACGTGTAGACTTAAAGTCTCAAAATGCAGTGTGAAGTGATGCATTACATTTTAGATTTTAGTGATGCATTACATTTTAGATTTTTAGGCAAATGTTTTTGCTTCTGTGCATAAGCTTCCTGCTGTGTCATTCATGCGTGAGTCTAACCTATGGTCAATGGATATGGGTTTTCCATGGCTCAGTGTAGGTTGAATATAAATATAACTGGTCTAGGAGCATTTTATTTAAATTTGTGTTTGAGTCCGTGGCTTCATCCAAATATCGTGAAGTCAAATGTAGAATTTTGAAGAACTGTAGATATTGAAATCTTGTAATTGAATGCACAATTTAGTAGATAATATAATCTTATTTCTAAAATTTGAAATTTAAATAAAGATACAAAAGAAATTCAGGAGATGTCTCAAGTGATCTTGGATCCTGAAGATTTCATCAAATTCCAAACCAAGTGGAGGATTGATACGAATCTAACTAGGGAATGGATATTTTTTTGGGTAAGGAAAAGGGAGAAGTTAAATAGTTAAGAATGCGAAAATAAATGAAAGACAACGTTCAAAGTTTAACAAAGAAACCAAGTTTATTGGTTCATATGGGTTCAACTTTTAGATATATTTACCATTTGCTCCCTGTGCGCTAAACTTAGCACGGTCATAATGCCACCTTTCATCCAGACTTTATGGTTCTTTCATTTGTTGCCACTTGCTCTTGCTTCATGAGGCTGATATTAGGTTTACAATCTTCCTAATTTCAATTTGCATTCCTTTCCACCCTTTTTGATGGTTAAGTATATAACATTTGACGAGGTTGAAATTGGAATTGTCCATTTATTTCTCTAAGTGCCAATGCGTTATTTAACGCATTGTATGCAGTGCTGTTCGCTGTGATAGTAGTATTGCTGTAAATAGTATGCAGTAATTTCCCTCTTCCACGGTAGCACCCTATGTTCAGATCTTTGTATTACAGTCTTTAAGGTGGACCTTCTGGAAATTATTCCTCTTTTTTAGGGAGTAAGACTCAACATTGACTTCCCTAGATGTTAGGTGTCGTAAAGAAAATTGTGATTTTATATGTACTATCCCTATCTTGCAGCACTGGTCCCATTGCTGTTTCTTTGTGTTTAATTTGTATACGAGTTTTGCTGCATCGTCTACTTTACATAACGAATCAGCCCTGAGTGGGATACAAATCCCATATCTTATGCCTAGTTTCAGGAACCCATTAACCAACACTATGCCCTTGGTGGAAATTAAATCCTTTTACAACATTCTTGTCGAGATTGCCCACGGGAATTGATTAAAGATTCATCAAATGCTTTGCCATTTGTGTTCTGAGGGCTGGTGGTTGCACTGCTCAGTATGCAAGCACAAAATTGGAGCTGCATATGTGGAAGCATATGCTGTTGAATGTGGATTTTATTTGATGTTTACTCCAGTTGTCTTCATCTGACTTCCAAAAATGGAGCAGTAGATAATGACTGTTTGATTTCTTAATCTTACGTTATGTTAGTCTGTTCATTGAATTATGTTAGTTTGTTGACAGCTTGCAAAAGAAGATTATGCAGTTTTGAGACAAGAGGCATGTGAGCTTCAGGAGTATTCCAATGCAAAGCTTGATCGAATAACACGATATCTGGGAGTACTTGCTGATAAGACTCGTAAGCTGGGTAAGGCGAACTTCTAGTTCATAATTGCTGCTGTTGGCTCTGCAATTTTAAAGATTTGGCCTTACTTTTTCTTGGGATCTTACATTGCATCTTGTTATTCTGATATAAATAAAGGATGATGTGCACCATAATTTCATTAATTTGTAGACATGATCTAGGATCATATTTTACAGGAGCCATTTTTCCTTTGAAGGAAGGGTGACGTTATTGTTTGCAATTGTACTAATTACATGAATCAACTCTGTTGTTTTGGGATGCTGATTTTATGTTTGTAGTGCTACCAATCTTATTCTGTGACTACCCAATATGCAAATGTATTGGATTGTAATATGAAATGTCTCCTTTTTGCAGACCAGGTGGCCCTCGAAAATGAAGCAAGAATTTCTCCTCTTATAAGTGAGAAGAGAAGGTTGTTCAATGATTTGTTGACGTCAAAAGGTATCCATAATCTCTGATTCATCTGTTGCTGGCTAGCTCTTCCTCCATTGAAGGCATGACATTATACTGAATTTTGTTGATAATTGGAATCTCGCAACTAATTAATTAATAGCTGTCATTTGCAGGAAGTATAAAGGTATTCTGCCGTACAAGACCATTATTTGAAAACGAAGGTCAATCTGTAGTTGAATTTCCTGATGAATATACCGTACGCATTAACACTGGTGATGAGAGTTTGACCAATCCAAAGAAGGATTTTGAATTTGACCGCGTCTATGGACCTCATGTTGGACAAAGTAAGTGGAAAGTACATTTAGTTTAGGTAGTTAAGACGTGTTATAATGTATTCTTGTTAAGAATCTGAAAATGACAACTTTTTGCGCAGCTGAGGTCTTCGGTGATGTTCAACCATTTGTGCAGTCTGCATTGGATGGTTTTAATGTCAGTGTATTGTCATATGGACAAACTTATTCAGGAAAGACTTACACCATGGTCTCTCTCTCTCTCTCTCTCTCTCTCTCTCACATGTGTGCGTGTCCCCTCTTTTCAATCTGTTCGCATGTATACTTGCATGCAATTTATGTTTATAATGTCCATTGTTTTTTTCCTTGACAAAATGGATGTGGAACATTTTACGATAGACAATAACATAAATGCAATGGTTTACATGAAGGTATAGGTAATCAATGAGAACTGTGAATAACTAAGTGCATTTTCTTGGTATACTTCAGAATTTTCTGTAGCTTTGAGGGCCGGTGCCTTTGATTTTAGAAAAGCGGTCTTGATTATTTTGCTTTGATGTACTTCATGCTGATAAATTCATCTTAAGTTTGAGGAATTTTTACAGGCTAGTTTGAAACATGTCAAATTCACAACTCGGTGGGAAGCTTAAAATATGACATCGGTTAGAGCCATATGCCAATAGGACAAAAAAGAAATTGCTATTAGGTTTACACCATGTTCCAGTGTATCTCTTCCTCTGCCCCTCCTTTTTGGCCGCAATGTCATCTGTCCTAGTCTTCTGCTGTTATCTGATGGTGCTATGTTCAGGAAGGAACTAGCCATGATCGTGGTCTGTATTTCCGTTGTTTTGAGGAGTTGTTTGATTTATCCAACTCGGAGAGCACTATTACCTCACGATATAGCTTCTCTGTTACGGTCTTTGAACTTTACAATGATCAGGTTTGTTATGCTCTCTTCCTTCTTATGATCTAATGTGATTTGGAACTTGTTTATGTTGTGCTAATGGATGTCACTGAGGAGTTATATCTGCCACTCTTTTTAAAATTTAACTGCAGATTAGGGATTTTCTTGCTGCAGCAGGAAAGAGTTTACCAAAAGTTCGCATCGGTTTACCAGATTCATTTATAGAACTTGCGTCAGAGAAAGTTGATAATCCACTAGAGTTCTCCAGAGTACTGAAAGCAGCTTTGCAAAATCGGGGAACTGATGTATCGAAGTTCAATGTTTCTCATTTGTATGGTTTCAATCTGTCCCCTAGAGTTTCATCATATGTTATTATTCCTGTGTATAAGATCTTGTCATAAATTTGTTCTGTGTACATTGTTTATGTCAGCATCTTCTGTAGAAAAGTGTATATCCTTCCTCTTTCTAGCTCACTTTGTGTGCGGAATTTGGATTTTTTTAAACATGTAGTATTCTGCAGTGTATCTTCTGCCTATCAAGTGGGAAAAAAAAATGAAGATTATCCTGCAGTTTCCTTTAATGATTGCTTGTAAACTGCTTTAATTTGTAGCTTGAGCTGGGCTAGTGGTATGTTTCTTTTTATTGTAACTCAAGAGTTGCATTGAAACTGGTGTTGGACCCTATAAAGAACCTGTCCCAATTGTTGAATGTGAAACCCATGAAATAGATTTGTTTTCATGACTTCACTGCAGCATTTTGACCTTGAATTGTTAAAAGAGAAACATAATATCTGGTAAGTTTTGTGCATGTTAATATCTTAATAGCAGTTGGATGATCATTTTCGGTTTGTTTTAACTGCATTTCTTGGATTTGGAATCCTCTGATTTACTAATGTGACTTTCTTTGTTGCTATTCCCAGGGCAGTGGCCATACATATATACTACAACAATGCGATCACTGGCGAGAATATGTACAGCAAGCTATCATTGCTTGACTTAGCTGGAAGTGAAAGCTTGACAGCAGACAATGAGTCTGGTGAGCGTGTAACGGAGCGGTTGCATGTTATGCAGTCACTTTCAGCGTGAGTGGTGCACATGTTGAAATATCTATGCCATGCAAACTAAGGCTCACTCTGGTTGAATTGATCTTGACATTTATGTTTATAAGTTCCATGAATGAGCCTTGTATGTTGAAGCTTTCATAGCATCTGCAGAGGTGGCCACTTTTTAGAGATGTATTTACACCTTTGAAATGACAGAAATTGGAGGCTTCAGCCATAGCATCAGTCATATATTGATGTCTGAATGCTGAAAGTCTGAAATTAACAATGTTAAGTGCTTTATCAACTGTACTATGTCCTTGAGGATCAATGGATTATTAATTTAATGCTAAACTGTTAAATGCAGCCCAGCATCATTGTTCTCTTCACAGATTATGAACATTATTCCACATTTTCTTTTACGTTGAGCACATCTTCATTTGGTTGTCCTGGAATGTTGAAATTAAGGGATCCTGTTGTAATATCATCTTAGGCCATGCATGGAATCCTGGAGCCATGTTCCTTGATCAAATTTCCCTGATAGCTTGAGTTTCAACTTTTAGAATAAATTTCTGTTGGATTGGGAGGAAGGATAAGTGTAAGTTTAGGCATTTTGGCATCATCACTATGAACATAAGGATGTTCTTTATGAAACTTTTACACCATAACTTGACTGATTGATTTTTGGTTAACAGATTGGGAGATGTCTTGTCATCTGTGACCTCGAAGAAGGATTTTGCCCCCTATGAAAATTCAATCCTTACCAAAATCCTTGCAGATTCAATAGGTGAGAGCTAAAGAATACAAATTGCATGCCACTTCACTGAATGCTATCTGAAACTTTGCATAGTTCTACTATTTGTATTTCTGCCATATTATCATTCATCCTACTTGGAATTTGGATTTTCTCTGTCTAACATGAGTTCTGGCTTATTCAAGTTTGCATTTCAATGAATTCTACTAGAAGTTAATTCACCTGTCTTTCTTGAATAACTTTTCTTTGTATTTGGTGTAGGTGGAAGCTCCAAAACTCTGATGATTGTCAATATATGTCCAGATGTCTCTAACTTGACCGAAACCTTATCATCCCTCAACTTCTCTTCTAGAGCTCGGAGTGCTGTTTTAAGCCTCGGAAATAGAGATACAATAAAGAAATGGAAAGATATTGTGAGTTCACTGCTTTGATTTAAGATTAATTGTTGATGTTACAATGTTATTCGATGTTTTGTTTTGGCTGCATCATTTTCTTGTTGTGATTTTGTAATATTTTTGCTTCTTTTCACTAAGTCTAAGTGTGATGCTCGTCGTCAGCATCAGTGTCACTGTTATTATTATTGCTGTATTATCAGCTTCTGTAAATTATGCGATGTGAAATATTTTTAGGCAAATGATGCACGTAAAGAGCTCTATGATAGAGAAAAGGAAATTCATGATTTGAAGCGAGAGGTGATGGGACTACAACAAGCACTAAAAGATGCGAATGACCAATGTGTCCTGCTATTTAATGAAGTTCAGAAGGCGTGGAAAGTCTCATTTACTTTACAGTCAGATTTGAAGGTCTCATTTCGTAAATTCTATCGAATGTCTGTGTTCTTTTGGGTTTATGACTGCTCTTAAAGACTCTTATTACTGAATAGACCATTACACTCTGTGATTCAGCTGTTTCAGTTAGTTCCCCTGTAAATGGTGTATATTGTGGTCCTTATGGATTTATCTTCTTCAGGACTACGGATCTTTCATTTGTCATCATGCACACGATATATTCGACTTCTTTAGATATCATCTTTTTCAACTTACTGCATCCTGTTTTGATTCATGCTCTATACTCTGACTTTTCATCGTAGATCCGTACCCACATGTGACACTTGAAATTCCTACTCGGCATGGACATATGACACATTTGTTTTAGAATTAGCAGGTGAACTTTTTAAAAAGAAATGACTGACTCCGACTCCGGGAGACACATCCATGCTGAATGCTTCTAGTTGAGAATGAGTAACTCAGCTCTTTATTTATATTCAAAAAGCTTTTCTCTATTTTAAGGGTAAGAAAATAGCCTCTTTTGAGAATCAATTACTCATGAGTTCCAGGGATGCCATTTAGTCTCATTCTCATAATTGGCTCTCACCTCCATTCTTTGGAACTCTTTACCTTTCAAGACTTGTATGCCTGTGGTTCATGGTAAAGTTGATGTAACAGTGGGGGAAAAAGGAAAGAAACTAGAAGGAAATTGGAATTTCTCTGGCGGTTGCTGTACAAAGATTACTGGGATTGGTTTTGTGATGGAAAATATCATTCTGATATTCTCACTTGCTTTGCTTTGCTTTGATGAAGTCGGAAAATGTCTTGCTTGCTGACAAGCATAAGATCGAGAAAGATCAGAATGCACAGTTACGGAATCAAGTTGCGCAATTATTGCAAGTAGAGCAGGAACAAAAAATGCAAATACAACTCCGAGATTCAACAATTGAAAATCTGCAGGTTTGTCTTATTACTGCTTTTATTTAATCTCCTTGTTCTTGTCGTTTGTTTCCCTTACAAATGGCGTTAATATAATTTATCTGACTTTTATTGCACTTACATGCCTTTACACGGAAGGTATTGTACATGCTATACACCAATTCAAAAGAATCCTAGAGTTTGGCTGTCTCACTAGAGGGTAGACTAGCTTAGTGTACTGTGCACACTCTTCCTCGTTTATTGAAATCATGACCACTGTGGCTTCTTGATGACACATTAGCTAGGACTGTAGGAGTCCCTGCATACAAGGGAGTTCCTCCACTGCATGTTGGCCCAGTAAGAGAGCACATGTTCAAGAGATAACAGTAGCTGATATAGTGCTATGTGAATAATCTTTAAGGTGTGTAGCCATGCTAGAATAGAAACTGAGATTTGTTTGAGGTGAGATTGTCTGACCATTAGACATCGAAAAAAGGCGGTTAGGCCACAGAAGCCATCCAACTAAACAGAAGCTTGTTTTGGATTTCTTGTTGGAGAACTTGCTGTGGACGGGATAAAATTAGGAATGAAATCATTTTGACATAAAGTCAGCCTTTTGGGCATTTCAGATTTAGATGGTTGGAAATTTGGAATACATGAGGAGATGACACCTGGATGTAGCAATGACTACTTCTGAGATGCTAGGTGTATATTAATGTACTCTTAAAAAGTGGATGACTTCTAGGTATTTGGGGATGTGATGAGACAAGATTTAGCTTAGATACGGCATTCAGGAGATAATGACCTTTGGAAGGAGTTTGTTGCATTTTCAAATTGGGTCTTGGACACTTGATAGGCCATTAGGAATCACTCTACCCTTTTGCTTGGTCCTCTTTGAATACTGCCTTGCTCCTTGTTTCGTTCTGCTTGCCTTATCCCGCTCCTTTCTGACAGTCGTTAGTAGTCAAATCTTTTGATCCATGCATATGTATTGGCATGCTGGGTGTCATCGTTGTTCTTTTGTTGTATAATAATGAAGTGTTAAGCATGCACATACACATGCACCCTGCCCACTCAACGGCAGCTAGTGTATGCAAGTTGTTTCTGCTAATGATTCGCAAAACACAACCTGGGTCTGCCACTCCTTTTCTGGATGTACCAGAGTTTTTGTTGATCAAATTTTTCTATGTGCATCATTGTTTAACTGCTTTATTGTCCTTTTATAGGCTAAAATCAAAAGCCTAGAACAGCAAGTAAATGAGGCCCTCCGTTCTGCTGAAGGTGGAGCAGGGAGTGCAGCTGAGTCAATTCTTAAAGTAACAGGGGAAAATGAGGATTCTTCAGCTGTTACAAAGAAGCTTGAAGAAGAACTTCTGAAACGGGATGCCCTTATTGAGGTATTTTGATTCTTTCTGATATGGCGCTCGTTGATTCTGAGAGTGAAAAACAATCGAAGGAAAAGAGGATAAAATTAAACATTTTCCTGCTTGTAGTTTGTTCTAGTTTGTTGAAGAGCTCTTGCTCTCTTGAAATGTGAGCGTCATCTATTTTTATCACACCACCAAATGAATTTTGTTGGGTTGTGAAGTTGGTCCTACTCTGTTGTTGGTTACTATTGTTGGTCCTACCAGCTGTTTTTTTCAATGGAATCTGCAAGTCTAGATTGCCTATCCAGGTTTTATTCTGTGGTTCACTTCTCTATAATCTTTTCTAACTTATGTCGACAATCAAAAGTTAATTCGGAGGAAGGCATGCTCACTTTCAGGGGTAATACTCGTGTGCCTCCAACTGATAAGTCTTGAGGATAAATTTGTCAGCCACTCAACTCTATGCTGGGCACCTTTCATTTTGATCTTTCCCTCTTTTTTCACCACCTGTTAAGCCATAGCTTCTTGAAGCTTAGGACTGGGAAAGCCCTCAATGCCGGGTGCAAACATGACTAACAAGTGTGCTCATTTACTCACTTGGACAAAATTGTGCGACATGGTTATCTGACAGGTATGGGACTTGGCACTGGTTAGTTCTGGAGAAGTTTGCTTGTTTGGTCTAAAATAATGTGCCGATTATCTATATCCATGTTTGACTGTAGTATGTATAGTGTGTAAGGTTCATGCTTTTGCTAAAAAGAAGTGTCCAAGTAATGTAGGAACTTGCCCTGTGATGCTTTTTAAGAAGAATATACACCATATCTGTCCTTTTTGTGCCTGCCCGTTACTGTTGTGGAGCTAAAGAAACTCGTTTGATGCCTACTGTGGAAAGACTGTTTATATTGTTGGAGGAATTACCTGGAGTTTTTTTGTTTACCCTCTGGCACGTTTTCTTTGAACTACTCTTCGTTTTCCTCACTTTTATAAAGTGTGTGTGTTCTGTTCTTTTTCTCAGAGGCTGCATGAAGAAAATGAGAAATTATTTGACAGATTAACGGGGAAAGCGCCTTCAACTGGGTCATCCCAGGTAGATCAGTCTTCCAAATTCTAGTCCATTTTGCTGTGATTTTTTCACTCATTCTGTTTCTGTGCATTGGGCTGCAGTATGCTATCATTTGAATGCATTCTTGGATTGTTTTCTTGTTTTCTTTCCTGATTTCATTGTGGTTGGAACTTGTGGGTCATCAGTTTATTCAGTTGTGTACTAGCGCATGTGTTTGCATGCTTTTCTGTATGTTGGGATTAGAAGAGCAGATGGCGTCTAGACCAGCAATTCCGAGTACACTTTTTTTGGGCTTTTGTTTGTCTTTCTCGGTAGATCACTTTTTCTATGTAACTTGATGTCATGGCAACACTGTATGTAGTGCTGTCTGATATTTACCTGTGCAAAATTTTAATGTATTGCTGTTTCATTATAACATTGTGTACGCCTCCTTTTGCCAATTACTGATGGTGATTTCTTGTTGATTTTATTGCACAAAAAAAACTAGTAAATTCATGTGGTGATTTTTTTTAATTTTATCCTTGCTCTTGGTAGACTGTAGCCAGGTCCTGCTCACTTCGACCACGTTTGTGAGAGGGCACCCTTCTCCTGAAGTTACAGGGCGATTTTGTTGGTTCCTTTGAGAGAGTTGTTTCCCTTTTCAACCAAGGAAAGTAGGAAACTCCAATAAATCTTCTTGTTTTAATAAAGCAACTCTTTTATCTATTGCCTTTTATAAAATTTGTTTAGAACACGACCTCTCTGTAATGTTTTCAAATTGCGCTGCAGCAATCGTAGATGGTGGTGATATCTTACTAGGTACTTGCGTGAAATATTGTGGAATGCTTTCATTCTTTTAATCTTTGGGTCTTGACCTCATATATGGCTTTGGAACTCTCGGACAAAATCAGCGAGTGAAACATTCTAAAATTTGATTAGTTGATTTAGAGTTGAGTTTATATTGGGGTGGTTGCAACTGAGTGCTATTAGCTTTCGAATGTAGAATATTGTGGATATGAATATCTCCTATGCTCAGCGAGGGTGGAATATCTGTCAATGCTTTTGTGGAACAAGGTTCGAAGATCGTGCAACCTAGGCTCAGTTATGGTTCATGTTGATTGGTTTCTGTGAATTACATACTCCATTGTGTCGAGTCGTGTTCCAGAGTCTGAAACTGCTTGGTTGTGGAAACAGCAGTTGCTGTCACCTGTGGCTTTTTGAAGGTTTTGATGCCTACTTTGTTCGGTGCTAGGTGTCAAGTCCACTTTCCAAAGGACGGTCAAGTTCTCAGACCCGGGAATTGGAAAAGTACGTTGGTTCCCCTTTTTTCTTTTTCTTTTTTTTTGGGGTGGGGTGGGGTGGGGTGAGGGTTGGATGAATGTGTACTTTTGTGTTATATTTTTGATTTGGGGATGGGTTGATGAATGGTGGCTCTTGTGGGAGCAGTGCCATCTATACATATTCAGCTTTTCACTTGTGTTGCTAGGAACAATGCCACTAAGACTACACGTTCTTCTCAAGTGGCTTCTGGGACGGTGATTCCTGATAAAGCAGGGATGTCAGCTGCTTTGGTGAAATCTGGGATTGATCAACCGAAAACCACACCAGCGGGAGAATATCTTACCACTGCCTTGAATGACTTCGAGCCAGAACAATATGACAGCCTGGCTGCCATTTCAGATGGGGCAAATAAACTTCTGATGCTGGTAAATACTTGAATACTCGAGAGCCAGATGTTGACAATCTATTGTAGCTTGATACCTTGCCGAACTTAAATAGTATGTGGAAAGTGAGTTTATCGGCAGATCTAAATTTGCTGAAGGGCATGGATTTATATGGATAGACTATAGTAAGAACTTGTACTTACACCTTTGGATCTGTATATTCTCATTTAATGTTCTTCGTGATGTACGACATCGAATGTATCCTTTTGACACAGGAATTTTTTAAATTAGCCTAGTGGTTGTTATAATTTTCTGTCATCCCATGCCTATTTATTAGTAATTGATTTGGTTCTACCATGGACCCTGTGTGAGGCTTTGAGCACCTCTGAATTCTGACAATACAAAAACATGTTAGATTCTTTAACATTATTATCCTTCGCCATCAAAGCGACGAGCCTGCCATTAGTTGTAATTTTAATTGACGCATTTTCTGATCCTTCTTTTCATGAAAGGTTATTGTGTTGAGATCTGGCTTATATTCTGCACAAGGTTGTCTTGATAGCTGGAATAATTTTTTGGGAAGGCGGTCAGGTTCTTAACTCATTTTGGCTACTACTCGAGGAGCTAAATCAGAATTTCTCACTACACTTTTTTAGGGGAAGGATTGAGAACTCCTGGTATCTCCTTCCCCCTTCCTGCACTATGCTTGGCTGGACCTCTGGAGCTTGGTTTACTATGCTCTGATCTGGTTTACTTCATCTTAGGAGCTGCATTATAATATTTAAAAGACCTGTAAGGCAGACGTAGAATGAAGTTTCTTCCAGATCAGTGATCTGGAAGACATTCTTTGACTTGGAAAGCTTTCGCATCTTGATAATTTTGATGTACTTCTAATGAGGGATATCAGGCGTGGGTATATGAAACTGATTGTGTTTGATGACTGAGTCACTCTTTCCGTTCCTGTGAATTGTTTCAATCTAGAATTGCTCTCAGACCACTCTACATCGGTCTGAGTGCTGACTGACAAGTTGCATCAGTTAATAAGAACTTCTCTTATTTTGGCAATGGATACCATGATTACATACTCTCATTCATTAAGTGCAATATGTCAGGTTCTTGCTGCTGTTATAAAAGCTGGTGCCTCAAGAGAGCATGAGATACTGGCAGAAATTAAGGATGCTGTTTTTTCATTTATCCGTAAAATGGAACCGAAGAGGGTGATGGATACCATGCTTGTGTCCCGTGTGAGAATATTGTACATAAGATCTTTGATTGCTAGGTCTCCGGAGTTGCAATCTATCAAGGTAAATGAAATGTCCGAAGCAGAATTTTTTCATCAGTGCAAAATAGCAGTTTCTCCATTTACTGTTATAGTTCTATTATTTGCTGATTGCATTTTTGCATGAGACTAAAAAGGAGCTTTTCTTCTTCAGGTTGCTCCTGTTGATAGATTTCTAGAGAAAGCTAATAGTGGGAGAAGTAGAAGCTCCAGTCGAGGAAATAGCCCTGGAAGGTCTCCTGTGCGTTATGATTTGAGTCCTAAAAATTCCACGGCCGAGGAGAAAATTCAGTGTTTTAGGGTGAATATAAAGCAGGAGAAGAAGTCCAAACTGTCATCTGTGGTTTTGAAGCTGCGGGGAATTGATGAGGTAGCTGATGAAACACATCATATGCTTGGGTTGTTTGTGGTCGCAATGAGTTTGACTCAACTTTTTGAGGAAAACAGAATAATCTTCACTTCTAAGTCAGGAGCTTTGCTTCCAGTCTCGGCTAAGTAGTCTTGATTTTGTTTAGTTCTCTAGGTTATGGTTCTGTTGAAGTTCCAATGGGCTGATCCCATATGATGGATTAAACTGCTGATTACAATCTAAATTTACAGGAAACATGGAGGCAACATGTAACGGGTGGAAAACTAAGGGAGATAACAGAGGAGGCTAAAAGCTTTGCTGTTGGGAACAAGGCTCTTGCTGCTCTGTTTGTTCATACACCAGCGGGAGAGATGCAACGCCAAATTAGGTCATGGCTTGCTGAGAACTTTGAGTTTCTCTCTGTGACAGGTGATGATGCAGTTGGTGGTACTACTGGCCAATTAGAGCTGCTCTCAACTGCGATCATGGATGGCTGGATGGCCGGACTTGGTGCTGCGATGCCTCCCAGTACTGACGCTCTTGGTCAGCTCCTGTTTGATTATACAAAACGTGTTTACACATCTCAGCTGCAGCACTTGAAGGTACAGACTGAAGCTAGTGTTCTTTGGATTAGTCTGATTTTTGATGAAATCAGACGGAGTGCATTAAAATTGATTGTAGCACTAAACGGTTGTTTGAGGGTTTCTATATTTCATTTTTATTAATGGATTGGTTAGGAAAAATCTATCTGCCACTACTCAACTGGTTAGGGCTAAAACTATACGTCCTGATCTTTCCAGAACTTGGCTGGGATCATACTAAGTGGCTAGTGTAATTTGATCTAGCATTCTTATTTTGTTAATTGGCCACTTTTCATGTGTGACAAGACAAGAGAGACTGGCGAGTGCTTGATTCTGCACGTTGCATTGCTTTAAAAGTAAGTAGACTGGATGTTGAAACTAGAAGTATAACCATTGGACAATGTCGATTGAGTTTGGCCCTTTTCTGGGTTTTGCCAAGTAATTTTGCCTCTCTGAAGTCATGAAAGCTAGTTTCGTGATGTTTCTTTGTAGTTTGAGGGGCTTCATGTTCTTTTACAGGATATTGCGGGCACACTGGCCATGGAAGTAGCAGAAGACTCAGCACAAGTTGCTAAGCTCCGTTCCGCCCTTGAATCTGTCAATCACAAGAGAAGGAAGGTTAGAATCATTTCTGGGCAATACTTTTTCCATTATTATGCCCCTATAGATCATCTCATGAGTGATTTTCTATGGGACATTCATGGCTGTTTGGTAATTAGCATTTAGAACAAGTTTGCTTTGCCGTGAATGTTCATGTCAAGAAACATTCATAGTTGGTTGCACCCCAACCTCTTTTACATTTGTTGCATTTCACTCCTTTTTTCAAGTTGCAGTTGGTATTATGAGTTGAGGCCGTCGGAGTTTGGGATTAAAAAAAAAGGGGCAGCCCGGTGCAGATGGAGTTTGGGATTCTTCTTCTATTAAATTAGGTTCCCTATTATTTGTCAAAGTTAGCATGAAGAAGGTTTTTCTTGCAGCTGTATGCAAATGTAGTTCAGTGGTTCGTATATGTTGCTTCACATGGTCAGCACAGCTGCAATGCTCCTCACATTACGACATTTTTTATGTTTCAACTGTTGCACTCTTCTGTTCTATGCATTTGATGATTTACTCGTCCTCGGATGAGTTCATCGAATTTTACATTACCATTGGATCCTAGGCAACATCATGCAAGCGATCCTTAGCTCTAGGATATTCTTTTTTTTTGCCCATAGAGGTTCTCGTTTTGTGTGTACTAGGCCAATAGCACTTATTTTCCTTTCCATATTTAGATATTGCAACAGATGAGAAGTGACTCAGCTCTGCTGACCTTAGAAGATGGTGGCTCGCCAATACCTAATCCTTCAACAGCAGCTGAAGATGCGAGACTAGCATCTCTCATTTCGCTTGATGGGATATTAAAGCAAGTCAAGGTTGGTTTTACTTGCAACAACATATGTTCGATGAATTGATTCCCAATGATGACAAACATGTAACTTTTGAGTTTTGAGTACCTTTTGACAGGATATAATAAGACTGTCCTCCGTGAACAAATTGAGTAGCAGCAAGAAGAAAGCATTGCTTGAGTCACTGGATGAATTATCTGAACGAATGCCATCACTTCTTGATATTGATCATCCATGTGCACAAAGGCAAATAGCAGAGGCTCGTTCAATTGTAGAGGTAGACTTGCACCACTTCAATTCTTGTTCTTTTCTCCAAATTCGTGTTCTTTTCTTTTCTTTTTATTTTCTGATTCCTGATTCTTGGGTGGATTGAGATCATAACGTATCATGCTTCAATGTGATTGATAGTTGGAACATGCTTGTGAACAGACCTGCAGAAGTAGAATAGCTCCCAACCTGTGGTTGGACTCCCACTTGTCAATCTTGTCTGTTTAATAGTGCATGTTTTGTCACTTGAAGTAAACTGTAGAATGCCAGAAATATGCTAGGTTTATTCTTTAAATGAACTGTAATGAAAGAGCTATCAACTATTTGTGAGTTGCGACTGTGTTGGCATATTTTGAGCATGCTCAGACTGGATATCTTTACACTGGAATTCTTAATCTTTGGCCTTTGTACATTTGGCAAAAACTGCTTAGTCTGTTGCTGAAGAAGACGACCATTTCCAATCTGCTCGTCAACCATCGTTGGATTTGGGGTCAAGTGCTGAAACTGATGTATCACAATGGAATGTGTTACAATTCAATACGGGTTCGACGGTCCCATTCATCATCAAATGTGGAGCCAACTCAAATTCGGAACTGGTGATCAAAGCAGATGCTAGGGTTCAGGAGCCCAAAGGCGGTGAGATAGTAAGAGTGGTTCCAAGACCCACGGTTCTGGAGAACAGGAGCCTGGAGGAGATGAAACAGGTACTCTCTGAGCTTCCGGAGGCCCTAAGTCTGCTTGCCTTAGCAAGAACTGCAGATGGAACCAGAGCTCGGTATTCTCGGCTGTACAGAACTCTAGCCATGAAAGTTCCAGCTCTGAGAGATCTTGTTAGTGAGCTGGAAAAGGGGGGCATGCTCAAGGATGTCAAGTCATGAGTTGGTTTGGTTCCCTGAGAATAATGACCTTGATTCATTCATGTATTGTAACTTTATCTCCCTCTTTTTCGCTCTCTTCCTGTTTGGGGTGTGTGCGTGGATGTGTGCATATGGTATGATTTAGGGGATTTCTATTTTTGAGATATATTGTGGATGGAGTATGTTTGTAAATTTCGTCTGTATGATCTTCTTCAGTGAGTATAAAATTGAAATCCCCATTTTGGAGACATTCGAGGAACCGTGTAAACAGTATACGGTAAGTATGATTTGTTAATTTTCTTCCGTCTTCCGTCTTCTGACTTCTGAGCCTCCCCCCCCCCCCCCCCTCCTATCTACCTTTGATGGGAGTATTGAATAGGTAAATCATTTGGTAATATGGACTTAGCTTGATTATCCTTAAAATTGATCTTTCTAATTGTAGAAGTGCTTACAGAAATATTGTCTACTTTGAAATTCTTCAAATCTTGTAAGAACGACTCAAATCTTGATTATCATTTGAGAAATTCTTCAAAGCAGTAGCTGTCGTAAAATGTGGTGATTGACAAATTGAGTACCGGGTAATTTATTGCGGTCATTATCATTTGACTGTATATCATCTGTCTGACATACAGTCATACACACACCATTCATGTGGCATATTTGGGAGCCAACTATGGCCACGTATGAACGGCTCCAAATCCTACTATTCTAGTAACGCACACGTCGAAATTAAAATGTCGGTTTCACCCCCTCTGCCCCTTGGATTTTCCATCTAGAGCCACTAAGGAGGCTTTTTTTTTTTGTTATTTGAAAAAAGGGTAAGTCGTATGACAATTCGGTAACTCTTTTCTCAAGGGTTCTACCTATATTATCTTTAATAAGGATATTAAAAAAAGAGAGACAAGGAATAGAAGCCTACATTATAATTATAGAAGAAGAAATAAAAGGGTCAAATTTGACCAATTAATTTGTTGTACGGTTTCTCTCTCTGAAAATATGGCATACGTGCACTTCATTGCAATAAGTACACTAGATTTAATATCTTCAACAACGGTTATGGATCTAGACATTTAGAAATGGTTGTCCATCTATTAATGTTATCACTAATGTATACAAAAAAACAGAAATCGTATGATACATATTGTGATAGTCTATTTTGTACAAATGTTCCGTTTCGTTTTTTTTTTCAAACCTTCCGTCTTGTAACTCTACACTGGCAAAACTTGACATGCACTAATAATGTGGCCCCCCCCCCCCAAACTATGGCGGTCTACTTTAGCATTTGTTCTCTACTGTTCTTCATATTTTATAGTTGATGCACAAGTTGTATCAAAATCGTAGAATGTTACTAGTACATACCATACTAAAATTGTTGGTTACAAATCATAAATCATCAACACCAAATAATAAAACAAAAAAAAATTAAAAGAACATGTCAAACATGAAATAAAACTATAAATATGCAATCTCCACCATCTGTTTGCACCAAAAAGAAGAGGAAAAAAAGAAATCAATATCAAATTCCAATAAGTTATTAGTGTCAATTTAAAGAAAATTCCACACCAATAATATATATCAATCGAATAGTCGAAAAAATTAATAATAATAATAAAAAATTTAAAGAGATCAGTATTAAATTAAATTAAAAGTCTAAAATCGACAGAGTAAGAAAGACAAAGATACTTTTTTTTTGCAAGGAAAAGAATAATTCATTGATCATTCATAATATGCCATATGGCACTTACAATGCATTTTCGACTAATGAAAAATACAATCTTTGATATCAAAATCATATCCCAACATCAAAAATACTAACTTGAAACACACTGATCGCTCGTCTTCCCACGTTCGCTGTTTCTTGATACAGTCCGGGGAAGAAACCCACAGATTTAGTACAATTTCTTGACTGATGTTGATCTGCTGATCGATTGTAGTACTCTTGAGCGAGATATTCTTCCAACACCAAAGATTATAGGTGAAAGACCAAAATCCATGAAAGCACCGCTTCAACATGTATAATTGATCAATTCCTTCCAAACTTAGAAAGACACACAACAAGATAAGAACAGTCATACAATAATAAAACTCTCACAATTGGAGAGACATAAATAACTTTCACAAAAAGAGAGATTGATTAATCTCCTAATTGGAGAGATGACAACTAAACTTACAAATAATACTAATATGAAAGCAAGGAAAAGTTGGAAATGGCCAGAGAACCGGCCATCCCCTCCTTCACCTTCAATTCAGGAAGAAAACTACCGCTCTTAGTGTTGGCAATGGTGGAGAGAAGGGAGAGAAGTTGGAGAGGAAGAAGAGGCGGTTACTTGAAAGACAAAGATACTTGGGAAAGCAAAAGGTAGATTTTTGCAATGAGTTTGCGTGCATGTGTGTGTGTACATACATACATATATATATATATATATATATATAT
>JACYFF010031958.1:110505877-110579356 GCA_017589665.1 Selenicereus undatus
TATATATATATATATATATATATATATATATATATATATATATATATCCGAAGAGGGTAAAGAAATAGTTAAGAGCATCTTCAGCGGCACACTTGCGCGAAGAGAGAGAGAGAGAGTCGAGCGAGTGGAAGTCAAGCTCGAGGGTATGCAGTGACCTCCTCGACTCTCAGCGCCAACTCGTGAGGGATTTTTTATTTTTTAAAAATATTTTTAATTAGTTTTTAATATTTTCAATTAGTTTTTCTTTCATTTTTTGGGTTCTAAAATAAAGTTGTGTGTTATAGTGTGAGTCCAGATGTATTATTTTATTTAGTGAGGAAAAGTGATGAGCTTGCTATTACAGAGAGTGAGAATTGTGAGATAAAAAGTTAAAAAAATAGCCGATATGATAGTAGTAAGATCCGACTAATGAGATAAAAAATGACTCACCATTGTTTTTACTCTAAAGAATTACCGACGCGTACCCAGCTTTGACTAGAGCAGGCCCAAGAAGCCCGACCCGAAAACAGGCGACGCGCACAACACTGACAACAGGTCGAGCCACACACAGTCACCGATAGAGGAGTGAGCGTGACGTCCTTAGAACCGAGAGAGAGAGAGAGAGAGCTGAGAGTAAAGAAGCAGCTATAGTAGTAGCTCCTTTCTATCCCCTTTTTCTTGTCCTTCCAATTCCAGATCTTGACTTTTATGCAATGCTTCCGATCTGCTGAAATCATTCATTGATTCATTGATTCATTGATTCATTGATCGATGGTGGACATGGCGTATTGGCGGCACTCTGTTCTGCTCCTCGCCTTCTTACTTCCACTTCTCTTCAGTGTTACCTTCTCTAAAACCCTCAAGCGTGATGGTACTCTCTCGCTCCCTCTCTCTAAAACCCCTTCCGTTGTTTATGGCAGTTGTCTTACTACTGAATATTTACCAACAGATTATTCTCTCATACGTAACTCCTAGAATTACATCATGTATTTAGGTTGCTCATTGTGTGCGATTTAGGATAATGTCTTTGATCTGTGTTTCAAGCATATTGAAAGGCATCCCTGCTCGTTTATTTGCCTGTTAAATCATCTGTCTCATTTACTTTTTGAGATCAAGGATGAAGCCACCTGCTTAAGTATAACAGCACTCCCCTGAATCACCAATCTTTCACCAAGTTGCGCCTTTTATATCAATCATGATTACGCAGGACAAATGATTGGATTCCTATGTTCAGTTGTTTCTGTTGGCCAAAATCTGCAATCTATCTATCCTGGATCTGGCAATCTTATTTGAGAACTATATTCATAAGAGGGGAAAGAAGACCCCGTTTGGAATCCAAACATTCTAGACATCACTGTATGTTGTTCTTCAAACTTGCAACTAATACTTGGGATGAATATCTATTGGAGCATGAAAGTGGGCATTGTCACATATTGATAAAAGACAAAGAATATGAAAGTGAGTGTAGTCCCATATTGATAAAATTCAAAGGGTTGAGCATATATATAAGCTTGTGAGTTACTCCACCCATTGTCAATTGGTTTTGGGATGGAATCTCATTTGAACTTATATGCAGACTCGTTTGATCAAAGCCCGATTGATATATAAAATTTAACAATATTCCTATGTTTCGCTTTGATTGTGCCTTTCGTGTTCTCATGCCAAGCATTTAGTTCAGTTGGAGCAGCACCAAGTTGATATCAATAGAGATAATGTGATCGTAGTCCTCTTGATGTGGGTTACTGATGTTTAAGTGAATGGGGAAAGAGAGAGTGAGCCAGTGAGGTTTTAATTGGCATCTGCTTTATGGTTTGCAGTGAAAGCATTGAATGAAATAAAGTCATCACTTGGGTGGAGGGTTGTGTACTCATGGGTTGGAGATGATCCTTGTGGAGATGGTGATCTGCCTCCTTGGTCTGGTGTAAAGTGCTCTGTGCAGGGGGACTATAGAGTTGTTACAGAGCTGTAAGTCATACGTTCTTCTTCTCAGTCTTCTAATGTTGGCTATTTACTTATCTACTTGGGCACATTTTGTCATTAGAAAAACCTGCGGAATTCATTTTTACATTTGGGTTGCTTATTTATCTTGTAGAGAGGTTTATGCTGTGTCGATCGTTGGGCCATTTCCTATTGCTGTGACTAATCTTTTGGATCTTCAGAGGCTGTAAGCATTTGTATTACCTTGACTTACAATGTTGATGTTCCCTGATATCCATGCCTTTGAATGATGTGGGTGTAACTCTGTCAGGGATCTGCATAACAATAAGTTGACAGGGCCAATACCACCTCAGATTGGACGGCTGAAGCGTTTGAAAGTCCTGTAAGTTCCCCTAGGCTTATTTACTTGATCTTTCAGTCTTTTGATTGTCTTGATAATTTCCTGTTTATTTAAGTTTGGGATCGAAAGTCCGATCCAAATCCGATTTGAGAAACCGGAGGGAACCTCCGAATCCCCTATGATTTGGAGCGGATCAGAGTCGGATTTAATCCGATCCGAATTGATTTCCTTTCCCGATAATAATTTTGTACTAGTTTTTTTATTTGAACCTATTATGTTCATCTATTGGTGCAATAACATGCACTTTCTTATCATATCAACCAGATATTTGAACATTTAATGCTGAAGTGGGGGGCCTGACAGGTAACAAGGAGGCATATGATAGCGACGGGTTGGTCGGAATGGAGTGAGGCTAAAAGTCTAACACGCACGCATGCGCGCGTGCGCACAACCACACAGAGAGAGAGAGAGAGAGAGAATCATGGGTGTTTTGACCTAAGGTTAAGATTAGAGTGTAGACTTTAGATTTGTAAAATTTTAGATTTGAATTTTAATTATTTAACTAAATAGTCGGATCGGATGCTATCTTCCCTTCGAATCCCACTCGGACTTGGGTTATTTTTTCCGTACTCGAGCTCAAATATTTTTTTCTCGAAGCCGAATAGGTTTATTTTGCATCAGATAGGATCGGTTGTGTCTTGAACTCATATGTGATTGACATCCCTACTTGCAAATAGTATATGCCTATTACAAGGGGTTTGTGAGTTGAACACACAACTCAAGCGCCTATATGTCCACTTTATATGCCTATTCTCATAGTCATATTTGATACATGGAGTGAGAATAGTGTATTATAAGAGGCTGGAGGAGAGATCATGTATGGAAATATCATAGTCAATGCTATGATGAGAATACCACTGGCCTGGATGATGCATATTAAGGTTCGCACTATGTGGATCTTGTTCTTTTCTATGCTAGGCCTTCTAAGTAGGCAATGGGTTGTTTCTGATTCTGAGGGAGATCGCTGGTGCCTGTGTTTCTATCCATGAAAGTCTGACACACAGATTTTACTGGGGAACTGGTTTTTGAGCCCTGTGCATGTAGAAATCCCCCTATGACCTGTAAAAAGTTGTTTGGCATCTGTACAGTAGATTGTCTGGAAGGACAAATAATTAGTGAGATGGAAATGACAAAATACAGATTTATGTGGATGCAAAAACAATTTGAAAATTTTTAACAGCTAAAGAAGTTACTTTATGGCAACCTTCCTGCTTGGATTATTGTTGACTAGAGCAACATGTCTCACAAAACTATCATTTACTCCTTTTCTAAATGGAGTAGCAGGCCGTCAAACAGTTTTTATGTAGGCTCCAACAAAAATAGCTTCTATGTAATTTATTAGTCATAAAGCTATTACCGTGGTCCATCTGTGAATCTCCAACCCTCCCCCGCAAACAAAAAAAAAAAACAAAAACCAAACATCCTGTAAATGGGATTCTGGGGTATGAATTTAGACTTTGGACAAACAAATTTGTTCGGACATGATCTAGTGGGATTATAGTTCCTGTTTCCTCTCAATTTCTGTGCTACTATGCTACCATGAAAATGGTGTTATCTACAAGTGTTGAAATCCAGCAGAAGTGGAGTGTTGTTGGTCATTCCAATTTGCATGAATAACAAAATTACGAAATCCTTGAGCCTATTGTCATATTTGATTCTGAGTTTCAAAGCTGATTTATCTGCTTACACCATTCTCAGAATCTTGTGGTTCTGCTCACTGTGTATTTCTACTTGACAGGAATCTGAGATGGAATAAACTACAGGATGTCCTTCCTCCTGAGATTGGTGAACTGAAAAGTCTTACTCATCTGTGAGTAATCTATTATCCTTTCAGTCTCTGGTTTCTGCTTTCCCCTCAGTCTTATCTCTAATTAATGGTTTTATATTGCAATTTTTCAGGTATCTGAGCTTTAATAATTTCAAGGGGGAAATTCCCAAGGAGCTCGCAAATCTTCCTGTATTGAGATATCTGTACCTACATGAGAATCGTTTCACCGGGCGCTTTCCTGCAGAACTGGGCACTCTGAAAAATCTTCGGCATTTGTAAGACCTCATATACCACTAGATTTTCGATTTATGTGCATTTCATATATTTGTCTTCTTAAGCAATGATAACGTTAGGCTATAAGTAGGTACTTAATCAAATGACATTCCTGTGTTTTCAGGGATGTTGGTAACAACCACTTGGTGGGTACAATTAGAGAATTGATACGCATTGAAGGATGTTTTCCTGTGCTTCGTAACCTGTAAGCTACACTGTGTCAGCTGTCTATTGCTTGGTTGACTATCTTGAGTATACTAACCTCTTAACCTGGATTTTCAGTTATTTGAACAATAACTACTTGACAGGAGGAATCCCAGCTCAGCTAGCAAATTTGACGAACTTGGAGATTCTGTAAGTTTTGCTTTTCTTTACTGGATGAATCCCTGCCTATTCTTGTCTATTAGGATCTTGTGATGAATTTCATGGTCTACATATGGCCCAGGCATCTGTCCTACAACAAAATGACTGGAATAATACCATCAGCACTTGCTCGTCTTCCCAGGTTGACATACTTGTAAGTCCTCTATCCCTAATCTCCTCTATATATTGTAACGTGAGGATCTAGTATTTTCTAGCCCACACGTCAAGATAACGGTTTGTGTTGAGCCTGCATTCTAGCCACATCCTTATATTTTATCTGTCTAGAAGTGCAATAATTGATGATACATGGATGCAAAATATTAATCAAATCAAATTAAGTCGGTGACCTAGAGCATCGCTTGGGCAAGGCTTTTTTTTGGGGGGGGGGGTGTTGGTTAGATGTATGCAACATCACCCTTCAATTGCAAGGAGTTGGCTATAGACCCTAGATGTTGAAAATCATAGCTGTGTATCAGTGTATCCCTCCACATTGAAAGAAGTAGATGCTAGTTCAGTGACATTTTTCTTTAATCTGTTATATTGTGTAAAGGTACAAAATTCATCCCGAAGGGCCCCCCCCTCCCAAACTTCATGAGAAAAGTGGATGGATGCATAGAATGTGCAAGAGAATTTATATATAGCTTTGTGTAATTTCCTTCAGGTGCTGGCATGAAATTAGTGACGTTTTGTGTAATTTCTTTCAGGTATTTGGATCACAATCAATTCAGTGGGAGAATCCCGGATGCATTTTACAAACACCCATTCTTGAAAGAAATGTGAGTTCTATAAACCATCTACACTACAGCAACTTAGCACCGAGCTTGATAGAGGATCTATCATCTTGCCATTCCTCAAGGCAAATTAGTAACCAAATTGATTGTGGTATACTTGTGCAGGTATATCGAAGGCAATGCATTCAGGGAAGGTGTAAATCCAATTGGTGTTCACAAAGTCCTTGAAGTCACTGACACTGATTTCTTAGTTTAGCCCAAACTCAGACACACTTCCCCTATTCTTTATTTGTCCAACGCAACTGTATTCGTGTTGAATCTAATTCCCCCTCAATTGTGGGTGAAACTGTTTTTCCTGTATAGAATAGAGCATTGCAAATGTAGCTATGTGTTCTCAATTATCATAATCAAATTATGTATGAATAGACATTTATCGCTGCAGATGCTGCTATGTAGTATGTACCATTGCACATATGGCGACATCAAGGTTTAGCAAAACGGCAAACCTTGATGCTGTCATGATCAAATCATGCTGTTTAGCATGCATGCGTAGGCTATAGCTACAATGTCAACATTTTAGCACTGCATTGATTTCTGTTTTTTCTATAATCCTGCCTGCCATTCACACACACACCAGTATACATATCTAGACTCTAGCCCATGGTTAAGTGTATAAAAGCCTGTAATTATCCGTGGCTGCTTGTATTTAGTTTTTTTATATAAAATGATCCTGCGTCCTGGCTAATATAAACAAACCAAGAACTCCTTGAAAAGTCAAGAGTTTAGGTACGATCTAGAGAGGCCTAAACTTTCAAGCCGTGAAACCAATGCAAGCATGGAGCCTTCCTATGATGGTATCCTTATCACCTAATACCAGCAAGATTTGAAATAGGAGGTGCCCTTGGATCTCACTCTAACACCCCCCCCCCCCTTCTACGGGTAAAACACCCCTTACTGAGAAGTCAATTTTTGCAACCTCTCAAGAACAAAGAAAAATCAATTTTTGCATGAAGTCAGTTACTATTGGACTTGGCAAACACTTGAAACAATTTTATGAAGTGAACTTGAAGTATGAATTAATCTAAATTAAACCTAACACAAACCCTTATTTACCAAAGTTATTTTTTCTTTAAAAGTCAAGCTTATAGGAGCAAATATCCATCGATTTGAAAATTTTGGGATCATTCCTGAATATACATTAAAATAAAACAAAAAGAAAACAAGCATTGTGCTCTTGTAGCTCAGTTGGTTAGAGCACCCGTTTAGTAAGCGGGAGGTCTTGAGTTCGACTCTCAACAAGAGCATTCTAATATTGAAAATTTTATTTGGCAATTCCTCAATGTTTTTGCGTCCATGGCTTTATGCCAAAACTCTCTCTCTCTCTCTTGCTCCATCCGCAGTGTAGGGAAATCTCCTCTTCTTCTTTCCTTCTGTAATTCTCCTTCCTCTTTCTCTCAATCACCATTTTCTATCCATCACTCTCCTCTGATTCGAAGAACTCGCAATCGCGGTTTCTCTCAGCCTCCTCTAGCCGTTTCCCGTTTCGAGAAGGACGAAGAAAGCAAGCGGCACACTTTTGTGGTGCTTCTTGGTCGTCATGGCGGTCGTCTTTCGTCGCGCTCGCGCAAGGTTTTTCTATGATGCTACCAGGGTTTCATTTCACAGTTCCTCATTAGGGGGGTCTATATTTTTTCTGTTCTGAAATTGGATTTCATTTCTATTTCGTCGGAAGATTGGATTTTTTCGTGTATCAAAAGGGAATTTTGGTTCCATTGCTACTTTCATGGTGTAGGATGATAAATACTAGTGCCTGAGGTACCACTTGGGTGTTTTGTTTGCTGATTATCAGGCCTGCATTCTTACTTTTCCTGGATGAACTGTCTGTAAAGTTGTGGGGCATGTTTAGTTTGAGGTATTGGTATTCATGGTTGTAGTTACATGGAACGGTTTGATTTTGTATGTTGGTTTTTAATTAACATATTTTCTGTTGTTCGTGCTGAGTTATACATTTTTCTCTTTGAATTTAACATGCAATATGTAAACTTCTACAACTTTACTACTTTAGCTAGTGTTGGTAAACGCAATTCTGGATAGGAATGAAGGAACCTAGGAGGAGTTCTTGGATGATAATGCCAACATGTTTTCATATTTTTCTATTTTCCCACCAAGTTATTTTTCTTTCCCTAGTGCCACTAGCTATGTTAATTCTTTTGCACCCAAACTACCATTTGGTAACCCAATAACCTGCTATAACAGGTTAAGACTTAATTTTTGATTTTTTTTCCCATCCCCCTCCCATGGTCCATCCTAGAGCCATCACTTCTTTATTCACCACCATCCCCATTGCTGTCTACCACCAGAGGGTCAATCGGTGGCGAAGGCTGAATCCCATGCGACCCTTTCCCCACCCATGGCCATCCTTCTTTCTTCTGTATGGTAATGTTCTTGACTCTGAAGCTCTCAAATCTACCAATTCAATATCCCACTATGTTGCATAATTCATCTCAAATTAGAGAAGATTAGATACTGCTCAATGTTGTTGGTGTAATTAAGCAGCCTATTGTTGTTATCTCAAATTGGTTCTATTTTTGGTATCAGTTTGATTAAAATTATCGATAAATTTTAGAGGGTCCTGATTGTTGTGTGTGTGTGTGTGTGTGTATGTATATATATATACACACATATATATACATATACATATACATATACATATACATGCATACATACATACTTATATATATATATATATATATATATATATATATATATATATATATATATGTATGTATGTATATATATGTATATATACATACATATGTACACACACACACACACACACACACACATATATTTATATACACACACACACACATATGTATATATGTATGTGTATATATATACATGCATATGTACACATATATACATACATATGTGTATACACACACACAAACACACACACACATGTACATATATATGGTTGGAAAATTTTGATATTGGGTGGTTGCTCTGATGCCACTATTGGGGAATGTTTGAAGATGTGTAGAAGATAGGAGATGTAGGAATAGATACTTTGTATTACTTAATGCTTGGCTTCTTTTTTGTTTGATACAAATGAGCCCTCCTCGAGGGTATTTATAGCCATCCACCTCCTCAATGGACGGTGGAGATTAATTTGATCATACGGCTATTATTAGACTTCTATAACCTTCCATCCTAATATCTTCCTAAATATCTGGATATTATATTACAAGTATTTAGGATATTTTCCTAGAAGTACCTAGACATTCTAGATATATATATATAATATATGTGTAAATATTGTGGATCATTCTAGAAAATATTTTTAGAAAGTTCTAGTAGGATTCAAAAGACTTTAGAGTAAATCGAAAGCTTTTACGACTATTAGAATGGTTTTAGAATATTCTCGAATGTTCTAAAACATTCCGGAAGACTCTGCGATAATCTGGAAGATGTCGCAATACCTTAGAAGATTTTAGAACCTTTACCTATGACATCAGGATGTTTCTAAATTATTGGTTTCTAACATATATATATACACACACAAACAAATACACACACTTTTTGATTGTGGGGTATTATGGTTGAGGCCGTGCGGATTTGGGATTCTTTCTGAGGCCATGTGGATCATTTTGAGTAAAATTGCTTTAGTTTTGCCAGGAGGGAACGTCTACCATTTTGGCTTATTTCCCATTGTATTTTGAATTGCATTGAGGGAACTATTGCATCAATTGTGGTGATGCAAGCTTCTTTCTGAGGATCAGACTAGAATAAACCTTTCAGATGTCTGCCTCCGAATTTCATTTTCATTAATGAATTCAGATGGAGTACGCTAAAATAGCTTATAGCACTGAAAGGAGGTTTGATGGTTTCTGTAGTTCATTTTCATTAATGGATCTGAGTTTGGTTTGGAAACAATCTATCTGCATTACTCAACTGGTTAGGGCTAAAACTACACACATCTTGATCTTTCCAGAACTTGGGTGGGATCATACTAGCTGACTAGTATAATTTGATCTGTCATTCTTATTTTGTTAATTGGCCACTTTTTATGTGTGATAACACAAGGGAGATTGACAAGTACTTGATTCTGCACATTGCATTGCTTTAAAAGTAAGTAGACTGGATGTTGAAACTAGAACTATAACCATTGGACAATGTCGACTGAGTTTGGTCCTCATCTAGATTTTGCAGAGTAATTTTGCCTCTCCGAAGTCATGAAAAACTAGTTTCGTGATGCTTCTTTGCAGTTTGAGAAGCTTCATGTTCTTTTCCAGGGTATTCCGGGCACACTGGTCATGGAAGTAGCAGAAGACTTAGCACAAGTCGCTAAGCTCCTTCTGGCCTTGAATCTGTCAATCACAAGAGAAGGAAGGTAATAATTATTTGTGGGCAATACTTTTCCATCATTTAGCCCCTTTAGATCAGCCCATGAGTGATTTTCTATGGGACATTCATGGCCATTTGGTAATTAGCATTTAGAGCAAATTTTACATTGCTGTGATGTTCACATCCCCCCTGCCCCCCAAAATTTTTTTTTTGGTTGCATTTCACTCTTTTTTTTTTTTTTTTATTCAGTTGCAGTTGGTATTATGAGTGAGGCCATTTGGATTTGGGATTCTTTTTCTATTAGACTTAGGTGCCCTATTATTTGTCAAGGTTGGCATGAAGAAAACTTATCCTCTCTCTCTCTCTCTTGGCCGGTTGCAGGTGCATGCAAATGCAGATCATTGGTTCGCATATGTTGCTTCACATGGTCAGTGCAGCAGCAATGCTCCTCACCTTGGGGCATTTTTAATGTTTCAACTGTTGTACTCTTCTGTTTCTATGCATTTGATGGTTTAGGAGTCATCAGATAAGTTCATCAAATTTCACATTACCTGAATCCTAGGAAGCGTCATGCAAGTGATCCTGAGCTCTAGGATATTCTTTTTTCGACCATAGAGGTTCTGTTTTTGTGTGTATTAGGCCAATAGCACTGATTTTCCTTTCCATATTTAGATATTGCAATAGATGAGAAGTGACTCAGCTCTGCTGACCTTGGAAGATGGTGGCTCACCAATACCTAATCCTTCAACAGCTGCTGAAGATACGAGACTAGCATCTCTCATCTCACTTGATGGGATATTGAAGCAAGTCAAGGTTGGTTTTACTTGCAACAACGTATCTTTGATGAATTGATTCCTGAGGATGACAAACACGTAACTTTTGAGTACCTTGTGACAGGATATAATAAGACAGTCCTCCGTGAACAAATTGAGTAGGAGCAAGAACAAAGCATTGCTTGAGTCACTGCATGAACTTTCTGATCATCCATGTTCACAAGGCAAATAGCAGAGGCTCGTTCAATTGTAGAGGTAGACTTGCACCACTTACACTACATGCACACAGATCCCCACCTTCCTCCAAATTCGTATTCTTTCCTTTTTCTTTTCTGACTTCTGATTCTTGAGTGGATTGAGATTCACTACACATCATGCTTCAATGTGGTTGATAATTGGAATGTGCTTTTGAATAGAACTGACAGAAGTAGAATAGCTCTCATCCTGTAGTTGGACTCCACTTGGTCAATCTTGTCTGTTTAATAGTGCACATTTTGTTCATTGAAATGGAACTGTAGAATGCCAGAAATCTATTACGCTTATTCTTTGAATGAACGGTAATGAAAGAGCTATCAACTATTTGTGAGTTGCGACGTTCGTTATGCTCATAATAGTATCTTCACACTAGAATTCTTACCCTTTGGCTTTCGTAAATTTGGCAAAAACTGCTCAGTCTGTTGAGGAAGAAGACAACCATTTCCAATCTGCAAATGATCATCAACCATCATTGGATTGGGGGTCGAGCTGAAACTGATGTATCACAATGGAATGTGTTACAATTCAATACCGGCTCAACGGTCCCATTCATCATCAAATGTGGAGCCAACTGAAATTTAGAACTGGTGATCAAGGCGGATGCTGATAGTCAGGAGTCCAAAGGCGGTGAGATAGTAAGAGTGGTTCCAAGACCCACAGTTCTGCAGAACATGAGCCTGGAGGAGATGAAACAGGTAATCTCCGAGCTACCGGAGGCCCTAAATCTATTTGCTTTAGCAAGAACTGCAGATGGAACCAGAGCTCAGTATTCTCGGCTGTACAGAACTCCGGCCGTGAAAGTTCCAGGTCTAAGAGATCTTGTTAGTGAGCTGGAAAAGGGGGGCATGCTCGAGGATGTTAAGTCATGAGTTGGTTTGGTGACATGAGACTAATGACCTTGATTCATTCATGTATTGTAACTTTATCTCCCTCTTTTTCGCCCTCTTCCTGTTTGGGTTGTGTCTTGTGTGTGGATGCGTAGATATGGTATAGTTTAGGGGATTTCTATGTTGGGACATATTGAAGATGGAGTATGCAAATTTCGTTTGTACGATTCTTCTTCATTGCCTATGAAATTGAAATCCCCATTTTGGAGACATCATTCGGGGGACCATGTAAACATTATACGGCAAATATGATTTGTTAATAGTTTTCCATCATCTGAGCTCCTTTTCCTCTCTATTTTTGGTGGGAGTGTTGTATTGGGTAAATCATTTGGAAAATGGAAGTAGGTTGATTGTCTTTCGAAATTGATCTTTAGATGTATTTATAAGGATATGATTGCCTATATTTGAATTTCTTCAGTTTCTATATGAACCGAATCGTCAGCAGAGTGATTTGTTGGAGTCATTGTGATCTTTTGTCCGACATACATACACAATCCGTGTGCCATATCTGGAAGGCCAACTATGGCCATTTTTGAACTACTCCAAGTCCTATTACTCTAGTGAAAGCACACATTTTAGAAAGAAAATGTCGGTTTTATGGTTTTTACCCTTCGCTGCCCCTTAGACTTTCCATCTCGAGCCTATAATGAGGCATTGTTAAATTGACTGAAAACACTAATCTATGTTGTAAATATGGGAGGCTTAACAAAAAAGACAGCATATCAAATGCTAAAAATAGTCAAGATCAACATGTCATTGATAATTGTCAAACATTAAAAGTGACCACATACTAAACAGATAAAAATAATTGTTATGTTTACATTATATTATAAGAAGTTAAAAAAAAAATTAATGTCCAACTATGTTAAAGTATTTTTGTAATTGTTTAATTTAAATTTTATCGTTTAAAATTTAACTTGATAATTATTTTATCTAATTATATGCGCTCAACAATGTTTTTTTCATAATCAAAATTTTTACCTCTAAAAAAAAGAAAAGATATTCCTATTTTCTCCTCAATTTAAAATAATTTTAGAATGATGTGTTACTATGTTACTTCAATTTTTAATTTTTTTTGTGAGCTATTATTCAATTGAAAGTAGTACAAATGTTATTAGCATACCAAAGCCACAAACTTTTTTAGGCTTTTTTTTGGGGGGGCGGGGTGCGGTTTTTTTTAGACTTCTTTAGACACATGCCACCTCATTGTAAGTTTGAGCCATGTGGGCTTTCCAGTCAAGGGCCTTTCTGTCCACACCACTTTAAAAAAAAAAGAAAAGAAAAGAAAAGAAAAGCTTTGCAGCACAACTACAGAATCTTCTCTCCCTCTCTCTCAATCCTTTCACTGACTCCTCAAGGCAGGCAGGCTCAACCCTCAACCCTTCTCTGAAATCAAAGCAAGAATGGAGAGTCAGAGAGAAGAAGAAGCAACACTAACACCTGCCCAGCTTCTCCAACTCGCTGAGTCCCACCTCCGCCTCCGCAACTTCTCTCTCTGCCGCCAATATGCCCTCGAATCCCACCACCCCGATGACCCCCACCACCACCACAACCACCACCGCGCCGCCCAGCTCGTCACCGTGGCCGATATCCTCTCCGCCGTCTCTGCCGCCCCTCCTGGCCTCACCAACTGGTACTCCGTTCTCCAAGTCGACACCTTCTCCAATGACCTTACCCTAATTCGGGCCCAGTTTAAGAAACTTCTCCGACTGTTAGAATCCATCAATGGGAGGTTTAGCTTAGCTGGGGAGGCCTTGAATTTGGTTTCTAAGGCGTATGAAACCCTTTCTAACCGTACCCAGAAAGCCCAATTGGATTCCCAGCTTGCCCTTGTTCTTTCCAATCAGAAGCATGTCAATGGTGATGGTGGAGGTGAGGGTTCTGGCTCTTTCTGGACTTTTTGCCCTTACTGTTTTTATGTGTATGAGTATGATAAGGTGTATGAGGGTTGTTGTTTGAGGTGTCAGAATGAGACTTGTAGGAGGGCATTTCATGGGGTTTCTTTGTGCAGTCTTCCCAGGACGGAACTGGAAAAGGGTCAGTATTTTGGGTGTTTTGGGTACTTTCCATTAGGGTTTTCTCCCACTGAAGGTGAAGCTAAGGCAAAGTTTGAATCTTGGTCGCCCATTGTGGGTCTTTTTCCTGTGAGAAGGGTGAGGAAGACTTGTGCTGGTAGAATGGATTTGGATGGTGATGATGGTAACAATAACAATACCAGTGCTCATTGTGTTGAGATATTGGATGATAGTGATGAATCTGAAGCTCCACAGCATGAGAATGAGAACCAACATGCGGGAATGAACATGGAGAGGCCAAATGCTGCTCTGGAGGGAGACAGGCCTAGGATGATGAAGAAGAAAACAGTTGCCTGGAATGCAAAGAAATTGATGGGTAAAGGCAGGAGCCACGAAGGTGCTAATGATCCCGGGGGAAGGTCAGAACACAGGCATGCAGGTGAGAATTATGACTTTGGGGGTGTGCATGATGTAGGGATGGGAAGCGCGTGCGACCTTGGTGGAGATGATGTGAAATTCTTTGAGGAGGATGGCGAAATTTTTGTAGGGTTGGGACCTGATGGTGCACTCTGATGCATTGGACCAGGTCAGTTTGTTGGTTGTGCTTTGGCATAGAACTTGTTAATGTAGATATTGTGATATCTTAGTTGGTTTAGTGAATGACAGTCAAGAAAATTTTTGGATTAAATGGCTGTCTCGTAGATGGGCTGGTGTTTAATCTTTTTGTGGTGGACGGGATTAGGCAAGGTTTGGTGTAGTAGGTTGGCCTTTCTTGGAAGAAAGCAATGGAAATATAAATGTATAGTTTGTCCAAGAATAGTGAAAGACTCTTTCAAGTTAATGATTGACTTCCATTTCTAATGGTTATTGTTGCAGCCTCGACGCAAGCATTTCTGTTTGTTTTTGAAAGTTCCAATTTGTAAGCTTCACATTATGTAGTTTGCTTCTTAAACATTAGAAATGGATGATTGTCTCTTCAGTGAACAGAATCTAATGATTCATCTTTTCAGCAGTACTTTTTCTTGGTGTGCAATAAATTTGTCCATTACTTGAAACAAGTTTTCAGTTTCTGGCTTCTTCATGTCAGCAAATCTTGTGCTGCAGCTTTGCTGCATTCACTTCCATTGATCGCTTGGTTAGGATTTAATTAGAGTTGCAACTACGCCTGTCTTCTGAAGAACCTATATGCAAATTGGGCGTTTCTCACTATCCAATTAGTTCTAAAGCACTATAACAACTAGATCTATTGTCGAGACTTATGTGAACATTTACTGTAGGTTTCCTCCATTCAGGTTTCTTTCACATGTTTCGTCGTGGTTAGTTTTCTACTTTGACTAGATGTCTCAATTTAATGGTAAGGAACTTTTTCGTACAGCTATGCTATTCTGCTTCATATGAATCAGTTATTGCAGGAGTTGAGAAGGTTGTTTCCTCTAAAGTTAGCAAGAAACATATTTCTATGGAAGCTGAGATGATTGCTACACTTGCTACATGGATCATCAGCTTGGTAGGGAAGGTATTGTAGGAGAATCAAAGCAAAATAGAAAGAGTTGGAGGTGGGAAAAATTGGATGAGAATTGTTGTTGAAAGTAGGTCTCTGTTTGGTGATGGTGTCGCTATAGTTTATAGATATAACAGAGGCAGCCTGCATTCTGTTCCAACTTACTGGAACTTTCTGATTTGTGAGATGTTAAAGGTTATGTCAAGAGGAGGATTGCAATGCAATTTGAGGTAGCTGTGTATAGGAATCTTACCTTATTCTAGGTCCTCATTTTAATCCTGAATCGTGTAAAATGCTTTGATATTGGTATGGCTTGTGTTCAGTTCTGCAGTCCCTCTTCCCTGTCAGGGCTTTGTTCACCAGAAATCTTAACGTTAGTTCCTTAGCAATTGGGGTGGTTCTGGTGAACTCTTTCTACCTTGTGGGAAAGGTGCTTATTTAGAGAGGCCAACTATTGTTTGCTTGTGCTTAATTTTCCATTCATGGTAGCAGCAATGTACCAGTCGGCCATCACTGATCAAGTTATTTGCGCGCTACACGAAAGATGTTCATCTAAGTAGTCCAATGCTCTATCTATGCAATCTTGAAGTATTTCCTTGTGTCCGGCACTCTTCCTTCAATGATATGCTCTTTACAGGTTTCAAGCTGAATTTTACATGCAGCTAGTTTGTGCAACTGATCCTATCAATTTGTGGAAATTGTTAGCTCTTGAATTGTTATTAAGACATTTCAAAATTAGCGGTTTCCTGAAATGCAGTATTGAAATTGTTTCCCTTCATCTGTTTCTTCCCCATCTCTTGCATTTCAGATTTCAGACTGTTGTCGTATATGTTCTTAAGCGCATTCGCTCCCCTGCATTTCATTCATTCCCCTACATTTCAACTACATTTTCGTTATGCCGTGTTTTGCAGAATTGCCTAAAGGATTTTGAGCTCTGTAAGAAAGTGGGCATTCTTTGATTTTTTTGTTGTAACAAGTGGGATTTTATACAGGATTAGCGTTTGATCAGTTGTGTGACAGAATGTGCTACCTATGTTGGATCAGAGTTTACCATTAACATAGTGCTGAAGTAGCTCTTGCCTGGCCATTTCCGTCATGTTTACTGCTGAATTTGGCCCAGCTCATTGGATAGTAATATCTGCAATTGGCTTATTCTTCATTCTATGCTGTGAATAGCGTGGTATCATATCGATTGAATTTTGTCAAGATGCTTCCTTTTCGATTGCTAAATCTAATTTGGAGTTGAGTTGCTTTGAGCCTGTACTATCGGAGACTATCTCACAAATTGTGAGATATTGCAAGAAAGATTGTTGGGTCAGCCCCCCCCCCCCCCCCCCAAAAAAAAGGCCCCAAACAAAAGAAAAAGCACACTAGCCCATTAGAATGTAATGTTTGAAATCCAGCGACTTTTAGGGGCTTTTATGTGTACAAAGAGCATAAGCCCAGCATGAAGGCTTCGCCTTAGCAGCTGTTAATGTATGTAAATGACATATCTTTAGGAATTTAGTATTTGATGTAACCTTACAACACCATCAATGACAGTTTTAGATAGGCAAACTGGTGTCTCAGAATACTGCTATTTAACACAGGAATCGCCCTGGTAGTCTGTGGGTCATTACTCATTCATTTGAGTGTTAGTGTTGCAGGTTGTTTGTCTCCAGCCCTCCAAGGTTTGGGAGGGATTCTGTGGATTTTAGCATTTGAAAAATTGTTATGGTCAAAAGTTGGTGTGTAAGTGTAATCCTTATGCCACACTTCTGTCAAAAAAAAGCTCTACCCCTTTTCACACGCCCTCTGTCCTCCACTTTCTTTGGCTCACTCATGTCATCATCATAACTATCTGATAACAAATGTATTTGAACACTGAATTTTGGCCATTTTAATAGATATGGTTAAGCTAAGTTGATATGTGTAGTCTTATTTTAGGCGACACTGAACAATGAGCTTGTATATATCTCATTATTTCAGAATCCTGCAAGTTACAGTATGTATGTGCATGATCATTAGAGATGGCTACTAGAACGAACATTTGGAACTTTATGTCTCTGCCATCCAAGTTGAAGTTATGGAATCAATAATATCCATTATGTCTCGGGAAATATAGTTGGTGTCTAAGTAACCCTTTTGTTTCTTAAGCTATTGAAACATAACACTAACGCTTTCTTCTTGCATTGTTAGAACACAATTATCATTCAATTTAAGATCATTTTCTTATGTGTAAGAGAACTTTTTTATGGAGAGAATTAAGTAGAATGTACTCCTTTTGATAGTGAATTAGAGAGATAGAGAGGGAAAAGCAAATATTCTTGTTCAGAGGTTCAATCGTCACTTCAGGAGTAGGGGGTCAGAGCTAGTAAGCAAAGGCAGGAGTTCTAGTCTACGGTAATCATTTTGTCCGTTGAACCAAGTTTCTCAATTCCTTCTTTTTCTCTGTTTTCCTGGATTTGGAATTCCTTTTTTCATTTTCACCGAAAAGATGGAAGAAAAAGGCCAAATGCCAAACAAAATATGCTCAATTATCTCACTGTAAACTGTGCAAAAGTGCAGGAAGAATGTCTGCTGTTGTAGCTACCCTATCAGCTGTTACATTTAGGCCCCAGCTGTCCTAGCTTTCTCAATTGCCACACATTTTTCCTCAGAATTTTCAGAATGCTTACTTTCTTTTCTGCCCCTTCTTGAACATACTAGGGCCAATTTTCGTCCTGTTTTTCTAATGTGCTTTCAGACTTTTGTTGTGCATTCATTTAATTAAATTCAGGTTGTATATGAGCATCAACTTCTCTGTTAACAGTAATATTTATCGGAATAAAACTGTCTATATTTGAATTTTTCTAAACTTGCTAGAGTGGGACTTCTCTGGGCGTTAATGTGTTATAGTGGTTGTTGTGTCTCTATCAAATTGGGGTTTCAAGATATATTATATTGTCTATTGAGCTGGACTGGACACATTAATTTGTTTTTACCGCATTATCATGGGTCGTATGCATTGAATGATCATTGAAACAGTTCAGCATGCCTTTCCTGTTTAATAAAGAGATCAATTTTTAAAAAAAATCACATGTAGTCCTATGTAGAGTATCCTCTATACGAAGCATCAAAGGTGAGAAAATGAATAAGATTTGATGTAAGTTCTCTCTTATTGTATCAAAATTTTGCAGTTTGTTTAAGCTCTAAAGTCTGAACATCTTAACCACTTTTTCTTGTTGGAAATGGGTTGTTGGATAGAGGTGAACATCAAAAAAAGGCCATTAATTAAACAACCTTAATGAGCAAAAACAGGCTTTTTAGATTAACAAGCGTAAAAAGCAGTTTTTTAAAAAATAAAAAATAAAAACAGTTTTTTTTTTATTTAAAAAAAAAAAGCTCTGTTGGGGTTTAGCCTTTCAGAATCTCAGCCGTGAAAACTGAAAAAGTAGTTTCCTTTGTTTTTACTGTTGCAGGTTTTATCAGAGTAAAAAATGTATTGTGAACAAGGAAATCAGAGGCCGTATATTATTAGTTATGCGTACACTGCATTTTTATCTCTATTCATCTTTCTTTTTCTTTCAATTTTTGACAGACACAAGGGATTTATCTATTCATTTAATTATTTAATATTTACTTTTTTTGACACTAATACTTAGTACTCCCTTTTTTTAATGTGTTTTAGAAGATTTTAACTCTACAAAATATTTTCAGAAAAATATTTTATTTTGTGGGTCTCTTAAAATTAATCCTTTTGCTTACACGAATATTTATACTAATAAAACTATCTGCATTTAAATTTCTCTAAACCCGTCAAAAATAGAGTCGACATTGGATGTTATTGTTGTATAGATATAGGGGATTTTGCAATTTGCATGATGTGGTAAAAAAAAAAAAAAAAGAGAGGGGGAAACTAATTAAAAAAAAATTGGTAGGGAAAATGATTGGACATAGCCGAATGTGTGGTAAGCTTTCTTAGTCCTGGCATTATGACTGCAGAGCCAAACAAAATTTGCTTGCAATTGCAGGAAATATTCCACTGCCTTTTTTTATTTTTACCTTCTCTTCCCTAAAATTTAAAAATTCTTGCCATTTGTTACCCAACCACCTTTGTCCTCACTATGTGCAGTGAAAAATGGTCTGGGTTAATATGTTGCCCTTGAATCCCTTGGTATCATCATGATTCATGCATTGTTGATTGATTGGTGCACTCCCTTTTTATGAAAAAAAAAAACAGTGAAAAGGTTAGAAGAAAACAGTGAAGATTAAGAAAAAGCAAACTCGATTAACCCCTCTAATTAAACATTGAAGTAGACATATGGTATATATAAAGAGTGCAGTGTTAACTACAAGTAGGGTCTGTTCCTTTTATTGGTAAATTTTAATTCACTAATCTTAACAAATTTCAACACACTTTAATTTATTTCACTAACTTCAATAAAAAAAATACCCACTTTGACTAACTTTTCATTATTTTAACCAACTTTTACTCATAATATATAAAAAAAATCAACGTTTCAATCCATTTCAACTCACTTGAATAAAAAAAATAGTCACTTTGACTTACTTCAATCCACTTCTACTAATCTCAACTAATTTCACCTATTTATCAATTCATATTTTCTAACAAAAAGAAAAGGCCCGTTGCAGGGCGGTCCTTATATATAAGAGTGAGAACAAGACACTCTTACTTTGGGCTACACGATTGACTTATAATCAGCCCTTTGGTTTCAGACTACCACCGGCCACAAGAGAAGAAGATAAGAGAGATTCTATTCTGATAGAGAAATTAAAGGTACATAATTATATTCTCAGTAAATCATTGTATATTGATCTTCTGGAAGAAGAATATTGAATTAGATATTCTTGCAGCATCTTGTTCAAAATTAACTGTCTCCTTTCACATTCATTGACTAAATCTCCCTGTATCAAAAATCATTAATGCCCTCTTCTTGGATGTCATGCCCTTTTTGTCACAGCCATTAATGACTTAAGTGTCTGTCTTCTCTCTTTCTGTCTGCTTATACAAGTGCTTGCAGGATAAGATCGCTCACATTTATATCTTTCAGCACTCGAAGAAAAGGGGAACCCATACTGGGAGTTGTTATTCAATTCTCTCTCGCGTCTCCTTGGGCTCTTGGATGACATATATTCACTTGAATTCTTAATTTTACAGGGAAACCCTAATCAAAGGACGATGATGATGAATAATAGCATGGCAAATAGTTACAGCGAAGCAGGAACATGGACTTCAACAATGGCGAATCCTATTCATAGCAGCAAAAACGACAGCAATTTTAACAGCAGAAGGCTTGCAATTCAGAGTGAAAACAGGCCAACTCCTACAAGTAGCAGCCCTAATAATTCAAATTGTGACATTGACATTTTCTTGGGGGGTACTTCAAGAACAGCCACAACTACAAGTAGCATCCCACATATTCAACTTCCCCTTCCACCCTTAATGTTATGCTCTGATCAGGACGCTAAACCATGCAAGAGCCACAAGGAAGCCGAGAGGCGCCGTCGTAAGCGTATCAACGCTCACCTCGCCACCCTTCGCTCCCTCCTGCCTAACCTCCTCAAAGTAAGTACGTACACAAGCTGTCTTGGCTTGTTATTCTGCTATTATGTCTTACTAATCTTTGTGTTATATCCCTAAGTTAAGGATATATCATGTATGATTTTGGAAGAACGTATATAATGAGAAAACTGGTTATTTCTTAGACCTTGGTCAGCCAGTAAAGTTGAAATCCTGACTTAAGTTTTCATTATGCTTCTTGAACAGGTTTATACTCTAACATGTATAAACAAATAAATTATGCATATAGTTGAACCCAATTCCACGTGAATATATCCTCTTCTTGAGCAGATACATCAATGTCTATGAAAAATACAGCTTAGTTTTGAACATTGCAATGTAATGTACAGACAGACAAGGCCTCAGTGCTGGGGGAGGTGGTCCAGCGAGTGAAAGAGCTGAAAAAGGCGGCCTTGGAATTGACAGCTGATTATCATGGTGATGGCGATGGCGACAGGGATGGGGACGGGGATGGGGATGCAGCGAGATCCTGTTTACTCCCTGGGGACATGGACGACTTAACGCTACGTAGGAGCGAAAATGACAGTAGCATCCTTGTTGCTACCTTGTGCTGTGAGGACAGGCCTGAGCTCATTGTGGACTTGACAAGGGCATTACGGTCTGTCAAGGGCAGGGTTGTGCGGGCCGAGATGGCCACTGTGGGAGGCCGCACCAAGAGCATCCTATGGGTTCGAGGTGTCGGTGGTGGCGGCAGCAGTGCCAGCTGTGGTGGTGGGCCGGAGGGCTTGCTGAGGAGAGCCCTCAAGGTGGTGGTGGATAAGCCTTCTTCTTCTTCTTCCGGGAATATGGGCCACCATCTTGGGCTGCTGGTGGGAAGCAGGATACGGAGTCCATATTATTATTATTAGTGGGCCTGCAATGGGAAGGTTACTTTTGGGCCGCTGCAATTGGGTGGGCTAAGAGGTGGTTCCAAAATCCTAACTAACAAGTGCGAAGTGTATGATAAACTGTGTAATGTGTATGTATTGGTCCTATTGGACTCCTATTTAGCCCGTTTTGTCTTTTTGTCTTTTTTTTTTTTTGGTTCCCTCTCTTCCTTCCTGTTCTGAAGAAAATGCGGTTAAAACTGAGGTGATGAGCTAGATTTCAAGCTTAATGCTCTTTCTAATTATGTTGCGTGTCCATTACGTCTCATTCAAACCACAGAACCAGGTGGTTTGACCGTTGCGATTTGACCGTTGTGAAATGCAAATTGACTACCTCAAATGAAATCACCAGGTGGTTCAACAAATATGGACAGTTTCTCTGATTGTGAATTCTTCTAACAGTTCGTTCAATTACTTATTGGCTGCATCAATTTTAAAATCTTTGATATTTGACGATCCTAATCGGTCAATTTGACCCAAGTACCAAATAAGCTTCGTCTAAAAAGGCGTTGAATATTAGCATGTGTTCAATGCATTCACACATAAACGTCAGAGAGGAAGGTGAGCTAATCTAGTGGTATCCTACATTTTTGGCCAACAACACTCTTTGGATCATCAAACCATCATCATTTCTTCTTTCAGATTCTCCCTATAAATACTCCCATCAGAAGCCGATGTTTCACAACAAGTGCAGAAGCAAAAACAGAGAAAAGAAAGCCCAGAAAAGAAGTTTTGAAGGACACTTGATCTAGTCTCTTACCAACATGGCTTCTTCTTCTTCAAGGCATAACTTTATCCTATCTCTGATTGTTATCCTCTCAGTCTCAACCCTTCAGATGAGCTTTGCTGCACGTCATCTTCTCCAAACGCTTCCTCCAATGCCAGCAGTCCCGAAGATTCCACAAGCAACTTTGCCGCCAATGCCAGCAGTTCCAAAGCCACCGCAACTGACATTGCCACCAATGCCAGCAGTCCCGAAACCACCACAAGTACCACTGCCTACACTCCCAGGCGGTAATCTTCCGAAGCCAGGAGCCCTCCCACCAATGCCCACCACCACGCCTCTGCCCAATATGCCAGCTGCCACTACTTTGCCTAAGCCCACTGTTCTGCCACCCATGCCAGCTGGGAACACTCTCCCACAGGCCACTTTGCCACCCATGCCAGCTGGAACCGATCTCCCGAGGGCCACTTTGCCACCAATGCCGACCATGCCTTCTGCTCCTCAGGTCGCTTTGCCTCCCTTCCCGGCCATGCCAAGTATTCCTACCTCCATCCCCAACATGCCCTCCTTCGCCCCGCCTCCGTCCCACTAAGTAAGAGCTCTAGGATACCTGCCGGTTATATATACATAGAGTCAGACGTGTCAGAGAATATATATTTTGTTTTGTTATTATACGTTTTTGGGTTTGCTTTGGAGTCCCATGTTCCATCTTTGCTGTAATTGAGAGTGTGAGGTCTGTTGTATGATTTTTAGTTGCTCTCTATTGTATTTCAGCACATAGATTTCTTTGTCAGTTTGTCATTTCTTTTTAATGTACTAATAAAGAATACTTTTTCTTCTAAACGAAACCTTGGCTGATTTACTCAGTTCAATCCAACAGGCTGCACTCGAATAACAACAGCATTACAATGGTAAAGTCAATTATGGCCGACAATAAAGCCTCACAAAAGCTGCAACCAAATTGTAGCATCCCATGACAAGAAGGATAGCCGAGTATTATCGCCTATGATAAAGCAGACTCATTCACATAACCCAGCAATTCCCTTCGTCAGTATGGAGACGTTTTCATCATCTTAATCCTAGACTAAATCCAGAATGTAATCCGTTGAAATAAATGGGTAGGTCTCCCTGCTGGCTGGCCCCCGAAGACATTTATCAACTACCTAATGATCTTTCTGGACTCCAGTGTCTATGTAGGAATACTCAGTAGTCAGTGGCAAGTTTTCATTTTAACTAAGCACTAGAAGCAATATGTTTCCCCTCTCCATATCGAACAGTCTGTTTTCCAGCCAAAAAAAAAAAAAATATGATTCATGGATGAGCTAATCAAAGCTCACAGATCAAACTTCTACCTGGCTTGAGGGTTGAGCACATAAAGGAAGATAGTCCTACAGCGTAAATTTGGCACTCAGATTTATGTTTTGATAGAGTATTATCAGGATTCTGGAGCGATCAAAGATGGATTCTTCCTTATAAAACTCTTTGGAGATTCTGCAAACACCATAGAAAGACTACAGCTTTTGGAGCAACCTAAAATGAGCTATGATAGATTGACAGGAAGTGAAAAATAGGAATAAGAAGGTTAATGCACAGCCATCGGAATATATGAACCTTGCTCCAGAGCTCGACTCTATAAGAATGGCTTTGACAGGAGAATCAAAGGAATATATGAACCTTTGTGAATTTACCACTGCTAAACAATGGCTTTGACAGGAGAATCCAAGGAATATATGAACCTTGCTCCAGAGCTCTACTCTATAAAAATAACCAATCAAATGAAATGCCATGGATGCTTCCTGTTGCACTATGTTGGAAAACTGTGAAGTACGCAATTTCATGCCTAACTAGTCACAGCTAGCCCATGGGTCGTTTGCCGATGACCCAAATAAAGCCATTTCTGAAAAAAGGCAGTCCTAGAATTAGCAATCAGACAACTCCAGACAAAGTTAATAGTTCTTGAATAAGATCATCTTATGGGTTACTCTGATGAAAGAGCCAGCACAAAGGTTATTATGCATCCATACATAGTACAATTTGGATGAAACTTCTTATTCACTCGATGCTGTAGCGTTCCTAATCAAACTTCACTTAACCCTCACTCATCTTTGACACAAGGCTGGATAAGAAGAGTAATTGATACATTGCAATTTCGCATGTATAAAAGCAAAGACGACTCAGTTTTTTAATAAAGGAAAGCCGACCAAAGACCGTTAGTCATGCATTACATATTAATCATTCATACAGATAGAGGGTTCCCTGTACAAATAATAAGTCATTTTTAACAAAACATAAGAAGTAATCAAAGAAATGACTGATAAGTCATAAATTCTTCTCAATTGTTGGTTAGGCTCCTAGAACAAAGGAGGCAGAAGAATAAAGAAAAAGAAAGAAAATTTTGGCCTTTTTGAAGCAAAAAGGTTGTGGCATGGCAGCCCCGTGCCTCAATCTTTGCTTCTCTTGGGCCCTCCTATCCTAGGCAGCCCTCGAGGGGCTGGCCTAAACCAGCCCCTGGGAAAGGTCCCTACATGCCTGATCCAAAGGCTATAACTCACGGCCTCGGGGTTTCCCGGGCGAGGTCGGAGATTGCCGCACTATAGTCTATAGATCACAGGACCCCTTATGGTGTTGATTTTGAGTCCTTGGAGTACATTATTAGGTCCCCAATAGCCTCTAGTGGCCTAGAACTACCACAAATCCCATTCAACGTGCTACAATGTCTCATCACCAAATATCAGGGCTATTGGATGTTCATTGTCCAATTCTTTCCCCAAACCTTACCCACAATTAATCCATGTTTTCCATGATTCTGCCTTAATTTTTCATATTATTTTTCATATTTTGCTTATTCCCCCCCCCCCATTTTTCACTTAAAAAATCAAGATAAATATGTTCTTTTTTATCAAATCCAAATATATATCTTGAGTGCCTGAAAATTTAGAATTTTTTATAAGTATCTTACACCATAATGTAATTATTATATCTATGATATTCTTTGATGTTAAGCAATCTTAATACCCAAAGGAACAAGATTTTTTGCACATTTGACGATTACTTCTGTCCAAAAAAGGAAGAAATTTAGTAAGATCTCATTATGATCTTAAAAAAAGGGAAAGATCCAGCATGGTTTTAGAAATATGAACAATTTATTTGATCATGAATTTTTCTCAACAGTTTGTTTACCCTTTGAAATGCATCAATTTCAATCTTTTTGATGCTTGACTACAAAAATCAACCTATTTGACCTGATTATGCTCTTTTTATAAAAAAAAATATAAAGTAATAAAATAAAATTTAAGGCATCGAATCTCAACATAAATTCACTGCTTTCAAACATTAAAGTCACAGGGGAAGGTGAGCTAACTTGGTACTTTCCAATATTTTAGGCCAACCAAATTCCATGATTCATCAAACCAACATCACCTAGTTCTTTCAAAATCTCCCTATAAATACCCCCATCAACACCAGATTTTCACAGCAAATTCAGAAGCAAAAAAACTACTCCCAGTGCTATTCCTATACTGAGAAAAGCAAAGAAAAGAAGCTCCTTTAGCACATTGTCTCTTAACTTCTAGCTCAACATGGCTTCTTCAAGGCATAGCTTCATCCTATCTCTGATTGTTATCCTATCAATCTCACAGATGAGCATTGCAGCCCGGCATCTTCTCCAAACACTTCCTCCCATGCCAGGAGTCCCAAAGATTCCACAAGCGACTTTGCCACCAATGCCAGCAGTCCCAAAACCACCACAAATGACATTGCCGCCAATGCCAGCAGTCCCAAAACCACCACAAGCAACTCTGCCACCATTGCCAACAATTCCAGCTGGTGGTAACCTCCCAAAGCCGGGAGCTTTACCACCCATGCCCACCGCCACTCCTCTGCCCTCAATGACGACTGCCCCTACTCTGCCTAAGCCCACCGCTCTGCCACCCATGTCAGCTGGCGCTGCTTTCCCCAAGGCCACTTTGCCACCTATGCCTGGCCTTGCTCTCCCAAAGGCCACTTTGCCACCAATGCCATCCATGCCTGCTGCTCCTAAGGTCACTTTGCCTCCTCTCCCGGCTATGCCAACCACACCAACCACCATCCCTTCATTCGCCCCACCTCCATCCCACTAAGTAAAAGCTCATGAACACCCGCCAGAGACTCGGTCATTTTTTTATGTATTATACTTTTTGGGCATCTTGGAGTCCGATGTATTATCTTTGCGGATGACCACTGTTATTGACTTGAGAGTCAGAGGTCTTCTGTATGGTTTTTGATAGTTCTTTGTTGTATTTTGGCACGTAGATTTGTTTTTCCCTTCTTTTCTATGTAGTATATTAATAAAGAACATTGTCTCTTGTCTAGCAAAACTTGCTTTATTTGCCCCTTTTTTTAAAAATAATCTCATTTACTAATTTCAGTTCAACATACTGCACAATTGCACATGCATACTATAACAGCACAACAGGTGAAACTTGTAAAATACTACTGATGTAAATATCAGGAACAACACAATCTGATAACTAATCAAGCAGACTTATGCAGCCCAGCACCCCCCCAAATCAAGTAACTGGACAATGACATCTCCACTATTCAGGCATTTCAATGCTTGAAAATCTATTCGGAAAATGTGTTTGCTATTTGGAATATATGTGAGGAAAAGAGAAAATGATCTTGACCTTAGTTACACCCTTAACGATCCTCTTATTATGCTATTTTAGTTTCTATGACTACCATGTATTGGAAACAGATTCCCATCTTTTTTAATAACAATGAGAAACAAAGATAGAGGGCACCTCTTTTTCGACTTGGGCATATTTTCAACCTGTACTGCCATCATCAATACCGAGCTCATATCCAGCAGGCCAGCAGTTTGCCTAATCCCCTATACGCTGGAGTTTATTGAACCAGCTTCTTAGAGGCATGACCTAAAACAAAGAATGAGATATATGTCAACGTCCCTCTAAATTTGAATATCAAGACTAGCAAGACCAAGTTGAGAAGGTGAGCTGTTGCACTAAGCAGGTCCCTCTTCATATTATTATTATTCAGAAAAGGAAGCTCTGTTTTTCAGCAAAAACTGAGTCATGCTTAAGCTAATGAAGACCTCAATCAAACATTCATTTGCACAAAAGTTCAGAACAAAAAGAATGATTAAAGTGCAGATTTACCTGCAACGTTCACACAATCACATTTTGATGAATTTGCCCTGAATGAATTACTTCCATGAAGTTCTTTTCAAATTTTGGAAGCAAAATACAAGACTATATAGCTTATGAGCATTCTGATGGAAAGTAAGGATAAGAATAAGCAAGGCATAAACCAGCAGAACTGTCACATCAATGAAGGCAACTTTTATAGTTAGATATTTGTGAATTAAAAACAGTGATTCAGCTTGGCGATCTGAGGAATATGAACCTCTAGCTACGAAATCACCACCCAAAAGTGTTGCTGCCTATCGGAACTGTGGAAACATAAAGACATACAATACCTTACATGCAGCTGATCATCATTAGGCCGTACAGGACCTAAGCACTTTCCAAAAAAATAGTAGCTACCCAAAGTAAAATTAATGCAATTTTTTATTTAAAGAAAAAAAGAGTAATGGTGATAGTTTTGTGTAATTTTTTCTTTTTTTTGGGGGGGGGGGGGGGGGCTCTTTGGCAAGGTGTAATCACCTTTTCCTTAGGTCTCATTGGTTTAGATAATTTCATCAAGGACAAGCTCACGATAGTCAGAGGACAACACTTTAAACAAAGAAATGAAGAAATATAACCGATTTCCTTTCAATCATTTATCCAGAACATTTCCAAGCAAAGAAACATATTCTAGAAATAAGAAGAAAAGAAACAAATAAAGAAAGAAGCTTTGTTGCGGCAACCCACGGTGTATCAAGTCTCATAGTTTGACAATTATAAATCGGGCAGTTCACCTACAGTTAAATGCTATTCCAGGCATATTAGGCTTCAGCCAAATGCATGAAATTCATTGCTTTTAAATACCAAAAGCGTTATCTCCTGTCAAAGCAGAAGGTAAGCTACCCAGTATTTCTTTACATTTTATTGGCCAACCACCTACCAAGATTCATGTAACTACCATTAGTTGCTTATTTCAAATGTCAAACACCATGCATCCACACAAATTTCTTCCTATATATACCCATCAAATTAAGCAGCTGCTCCACACAACTCACAAGCATCAGTTTCCTATAAACTAGTCTCACTACCAGTTCCAATCTTGGAAAACACAAAGAAAAGTTCTACTAGCATATTTGCCTGTAAGCTTTTGCTCAAGATGGCAACTTCAAGACACAGCTTCATCCTGTCTCTGATTGTCGTCTTATTGATCTCAACCCTCCAGATGAGCTTTGCAGCCCGGCATCTTCTCCAAACGCTTCCTCCGATGCCAGCAGTCCCGAATTTGCCACAAGCGACACTACCACCAATGCCAACAGTCCCGAAGTTGCCACAAGCTACATTGCCACCAATGCCAGCAGTCCTGAAACCACCACAAGCTACTCTGCCACCACTGCCCACTATTCCAGCAGGCGGCAACCTCCCAATGCCAGGAGCCCTGCCACCAATGCCCACCGCCACTCCTCTGCCCACAATGCCAGCTGCCCCTACTCTGCCCAAGCCCACTGCCCTGCCACCCATGCCAGCTGGCACCACCCTCCCAACAGCCACTTTGCCACCTATGCCAGTTGGGCCTTCTCTACAGAAGGCCACTTTGCCACCCATGCCAGCTGGACCCATTCTGCCACAGGCCACTTTGCCACCAATGCCATCCATGCCTTCTGCTCCCAAGGTCACTTTGCCTCCTCTCCCGGCCATGCCAGTTGCCCCCACCAACATCCCCACCTTCCCTTCCTTTGCCCCGGCTCCATCCCACTAAGTAAGCACTAATGAATACCTGCCGGTTATATATACGTCAAGCCGAATATGCCGGAGATTGTAAGATTTGTTTTGTTATCAATTTATCATCATTTATCGAGTTCCTTTGAGTCCCATGTTCGAGCTTGGTGGTAGGATCACATTTGTGATAGTTGAGTGTGAGAGCTCTTTCGATTTGTTTGGCTGCTTCTCTTTTGAGTTTTGGCACTTCTTTTTTATGTATTAATAAAGAACACCTTATTTTATACAAGAGCTTGTCTGACCTACTCACTTCAATGTTTTAGACTGCATTTACATAAAAATAGCCATATAGACAAAAGACTGAAACTTTAAAATACTGGTATGGAAAAACAAAACCAAGGGATATCAAACTGAAATATCTTATGACAACAAAGATAAATAAACAAGTATTATGACTTACAATAACGCAGACTCGTTCAGATAACCCAGCAAATCCCTCAGTCAGGTACACATCTTCATTGTCTCAAATCTGAATTCCATGCCAGACTGACAAGTAGTTCACGGAACTTCCTAACGATCTTTGTGAATTCCAGTATCTTATCTGTAGATATGTATGGAAAGTATCTTATCTTTAGACACAAAAAGGAAGCTGGTTTCCCACCAACTCTTCACATCATTGACGTCAAACATGGTGTTTTCTAGAGAACAAGCAACATTAGCCATCAAAGGCAATTTCTACCAAGAGTGATGGGTTGACCATCTAAAGTAAGAAAAACTTGTGGCACAAATTTGGCCCTATTCATATATTCTGACAGAGTTTTAGCAGGATTCCAGCGAGATCAAAGATGAATTACTTTTGTAAAGTTCTTTCTGATTCTGGATGCACAATAAAAGACTACAGCTTTGATCCAATCTAGAATAACACTCCCATGGAAAGTAAAAGGGAGAACAAGTATTTGCACAGAGCAGCATAAGGGTTATCTCAAGGAAGGGAGCTTTCTAGTTTGATCTTTGTGAACTTAACAGTGCAAAACGATTACTTGGATATGAAACTTAAGGTTTATATATCTGAAACCACTCTAGAATTACCACTCAAATGTGATGCTCCCCAAGGAACTGTGTGGGAAGTTGTGATGTACCCAATCTTATGCACAACTAATCAGAACTAGCTGATAGATTTCCAACTAATCAAATGTGACGCTTCCTAGAGCACTGTGTGGGACCTATGTTGACATGGACAAACCAAAAATCACTCCAGATCTTGTAAAAAACTCCATAAATTTTTTAACAGTAAGACACCCATAACAATTTATCAGCACTTTGAAATAATAGAAAGCAAAATATAAACGCCTTTGTACAAAATTTCTATATTTGACATCAAGTCAAATAATTCTGGAAACTTATGAAACTTTTCCCATTATTGCACAAGACAGTATTTTCAATGAGATTGGCCTCACCCCGGGCGGGCCCGGCCGCCCTTTAATGAGCTCCTAGCATGGGCTGGTTGTCATTACCTGATCTCTCATAGTTTTCATGGTAAGACGGTTTTTAACTAAGACAAGGTTGCTGTAGTTGTTGGATGAGGTATGAACAAACAAACGAATGAGGACAGCCATTTTCTCTTTCAGAGATATATCATATACCAGTCCACTACAGCCATCAATAAATATTCTTTAAAACAAAAAAGAAAAAAGAACAGGAAATTGTTGCAGCAACCACGGGTCAATGGTGGGTGCCCACACCATGCATTTCCCAGAGTCCATTGATAAACATAATATATCAGTTTTCTTGGTTTGACAAATATGAATCAGCCAATTGACCCATAATCAACTATTATTCAGGCATTAGGCTTATAATGTAGTGCAGGAGACCCATTGCTCCTAAATATTAGAAACACACGTCTCTTGTCCAAGGGGAAGGTACACATGCCTCAGTTTTTTTATTAAAGAAAAGCCGACCAAAGACCGTTAGTCATGTGTTAAATATTAGTCATTCATAGAGATAGAGGGCAACGGCATCACAGAAGACTAGAGCACTCCACAACCAATAGGGGCAACAGGAAATGAGTCCCTGTACAAATAACAAGTCATTTTTACCAAAAAGTAAGAAGTAATCAAAGAATAACTAATAAGTCATCAATTCTTCTCAACTGTTGGTTAGGCTCCTAGAACAAAGGAGGCAGAAGAAGTGAAGAACAGAGAAAAAGAAAGAAAAATTTGGCCTTTTGAAGCAAAAAGGTTGCAGCATGGCAGCCCCATGCCTCAATCTTTGCTCCTCTTGGGCCTTGCTATCCTAGGTAGCCCCCGTGGGACTGACCTAAACCAGCCCCCGGTAAAGGCCCCTACATGCCTGATCCAAAGGCGATAAGTCACACCTCGGGTTTTCCGGGCGAGGTTGGAGATTGCCGCACTATAGATCACAGGACCCTTCCTGGTGTTGATTTTGAGTCCTTGGAATAGGTTATTAGGTCCCCAATAGCCTCTAGTGGCCCAGAACTACCACAAATCCCATTCAATGTGCTACAATGTCTCATCACCAAATATCAGGGCTCTTGGATGTTCATTGTCCAATTCTTTCCTCAAACCTTACACAATTAATCCATGTTTTCCATAATTCTGCCTTAATTTTTCATATTATTTTTCAGATTTTGCTTATCCTCCCCCCCTCCATTTTTCACTTAAAAAATCAAAATAAATATGTTCTTTTTTATCAAATCCAAATATATATCTTGAGTGCTAGAAAATTTAGAATTTTTTTTAAGTGTCTTACACCATAAGGTAATTATTGTATCTATGATATTCTTGGATGTTAAATAATCTTAATATCCAAGGGAACAAGATTTTTTGCACATTTGACACCTACTTCTGTTCAAAAAAGGAAGAAATTTAGTAAGATCTCATTATGATTTTAAAAAAAGGGAAAGATTCAGCATGGTTTTAGAAATATGAACAATTTATCTGATCATGAATTTTTCTCTACAGTTTGTTTACCCTTTGAAATGCATCAATTTCAATCTTTTTGATGCTTGAATACAAAAGTCAACCTATTTGACCTGATTACGCTCTTTCTTATAAAAAGAAAAAGTAATAAAATAAAATTTAAGGCATCGAATCTCAACTTAAATTCACTGCTTTCAAACATTAAAGTCACAGGGGAAGGTGAGCTAACTTAGTGCTTTCCAATATTTTAGGCCAACCAAATTCCATAATTCATCAAACCAACATCACCTGGTTCTTTCAAAATCTCCCTATAAATACCCCCATCAACACCCGATGTTTCACAGCAAATTCAGAAGCAAAAGAACTACTCCCAGTGCTCTTCCTATACAGAGAAAAGCAAAGAAAAGAAGCTCCTTTAGCACAATAGCACATTGGCTCTAACTTCTAGCTCGACATGGCTTCTTCAAGGCACAGCTTCATTCTATCTCTGATTGTTATCCTATCAATCTCACAGATGAGCATTGCAGCCCGGCATCTTCTCCAAACACTTCCTCCCATGCCAGCAGTCCCGAAGATTCCACAAGCGACTTTGCCACCATTGCCAGCACTTCCAAAACCACCACAAATGACATTGCCACCAATGCCAGCAGTCCCAAAACCACCACAAGCAACTCTGCCACCATTGCCGACAATTCCAGCAGGCGGTAGCCTCCCAAAGCCGGGAGCTCTGCCACCAATGCCCACTGCCACTCCTCTGCCCACAATGACGACAGCCTCTGCTCTGCCTAAGCCCACTTCTTTGCCACCCATGTCAACGGGCCCTGCTTTCCCCAAGGCCACTTTGCCACCTATGCCAGCCGGCCCTGCTTTCCCCAAGGCCACTCTGCCACCAATGCCAGCCGGCCCTGCTTTCCCCAAGGCCACTCTGCCACCAATGCCATCCATGCCTACTGGGACCGCTCTCCCAAAGGCCACTTTGCCACCAATGCCATCCATGCCTGCCGCTCCTAAGGTCACTTTGCCTCCTCTCCCGGCTATGCCAACCACACCAACCACCATCCCTACGTTTGCACCGCCTCCATCCCACTGAGTAAAAGTTCATGAACACCTGCCAGAGACTGTCATTTGTTTTGTTATTATACTTTTGGGGGTATCTTGGAGTCCGATGTATTATCTTTGCGGATGACCACTGTTACTTTTGAGTGAGGGGTCTTCTCTTCTGTATGGTTTTTAATAGTTTTTTGTGAACTTGGCACGTAGATTTGTTTGTCCCTTCTTTTCTATATAGTATATTAATAAAGAACATTGTCTCTTGTATACTAAACTTGCTTATTTGCCCCCTTTTTTTTAAAAAAATAATCTCGTTTACTCATTTCAGTTCAACATACTCCACATGCATACAATAACAATACAACAAAATGTGAAACTTGTAAAATACTACTGATGTAAATATCAGGAACAACACAATCTGATAACTAATTCAAGTAGTGTCAGGCAGCCCGGCAACTCCCCTAATCAAGTAGCTCGACAATGACATCTCCACTATTCAGGCATTTCAATGCATGAAAAACTATTCCGAAAATGTGTTTGTTATTTTAAATATATGTCAAGGAAAAGAGAAAATGATCTTGACTTTAATTAAACCCTTGACGATACTTCTTATTACAATTTCAGATTTCTTTAACTACTGTATATAGGAAACAGACTCCACATCTTTTTCAATACGAAAACAAGAAACAAAGACTAGAGGGCACCTCTTCTTCGACTTGGGTATGTTTTCAACCTAGACTGCCGCTATGGCTACTGAGCTCGTGTCCAGTAGGCCAGCAGTTTGCCTAATCCCCTACAAGCTGAAGTTGATTGAACCAGCTTCTTAGAGGGATGACCCAAAAGCAAAGAATGAGATATATGTCAATGTCCCTCTAAATTTGAATATCAACACTAGCCAGACCAAGTTGAGAAGGTGAGGCGTTGAACTAAGCAGGTCCCTCTTCGTATCAACCACATTTGATTGTTATGATTATTTGCAAAAGGAAGCTGTGTTTTTCAGCGAAACCTGAGTCATGCTAAGCTAATCAAAGCCCTCAATCAAACATTCATTTGAACAGAAGTTCAGTGCAAACGGAATGATTAAGTACAGATTTGCCAGCAACATTCATGTAAGCACATTTTGATGAATTTGCCCCCAATGAATTACCTAAATGAAGTTCTTTCTAATTCTGGAAGCACAATACAAGACTACAGCTTTTGATCATTCTGATGGAAAGGATGAGACTAAGCAAGGCATAAACCACTAGAACCATCATATCAATAAAGGCAGCTTTTAAGTCAGATATTTTTGAATTCAACATGGCAAAACAGTGACTCAGCTTGGCAAGCCAAAACCTTAAACCTCAATCTAGCTAAAAAAAAATACCACCCAACAGTGCTGCTGCCTATTGGAACTATGGAAATGTCGAGATATACACAAACTTACATTCATCACTAGCTCATAGATTATTTGCAAGACCTCAACACTTACCAAAAGACAGTCGATACCTAGAGTAACATTGATGCAACTTTTATTTTTTTTAAAAAGGACTAATGGTGGTTCAATAATTCCTAAATGAGATAGACAGATAGTTTTTTATTGGAGGGGACGATTTAGCATGGTGTAATCGCCTTTTCCTTGCGTTTCATAGGCCTTTTTAGATGAGATGATTTTATCCAATACAAACTCATGATAGTGGGAGGAAGGTTGAGGGCACTTTAATTTACACAAATGAAGAAAAATAATCAATTTTGCTTTCAATCATTTATCTAGAACATTTCCATGCAAATCCAGATACGTATTCTAGAAATAAGACGAAAAGAAAAAAAATGAAGAAAGAAGTTTTGTTGTGGGTACCCACACTATTTCAAGTTTCAGTTTTCTTAGTTTGACAATATAAATTGGGCAGTTGACCAACAATTAAATGTTAGTCCAGGCATATTAGACTTCAGCCAAATGCATGAAATTCATTGCTTTCAAATACCAAAGTGCGTGTCTCATGTCAAACCGGCAGGTAACCTACCCAGTATTTCTCTACATTTTATAGGCTAACTGCCTACCAAGATTCATCTAACCACCATTAGCTGTTTCAAATGTTCAACGCCATCAGCAACCTATAAATTCCCATAAACTTTACCAGTTGCTCCACACAACTCACAAGCATCAGTTCCCCATTAACTAGTCTCACTACCAGTTCCAATCTTGGAAAAACACAAAGTTCTCCTAGCATCTTGCTGTAATCTCTTGCTCAGCATGGCAATTTCAAGACACAGCCTCATCCTGTCTCTGATTGTCACATTATCAACACTCCAAATGAGCTTTGGAACCCGACATCTTCTCCAAACACTTCCTCCGATGCCAGCAGTCCCGAATTTGCCACAAGCAGCACTACCACCAATGCCAGCAGTCCCGAAGTTGCCACAAGCTACATTGCCACCAATGCCAGCAGTCCTGAAACCACCACAAGCTACTCTACCACCACTGCCCACTATTCCAGCAGGCGGCAACCTCCCAATGCCAGGAGCTCTGCCACCAATGCCCACCGTCACTCCTCTGCCCACAATGCCAGCTGCCCCTACTCTGCCCAAGCCCACTGCCCTGCCACCCACGCCAGCTGGCACCACCCTCCCAACGGCCACTTTGCCGCCTATGCCAGCTGGGCCTTCTCTACAGAAGGCCACTTTGCCACCCCTGCCAGCTGGACCCACTCTGCCACAGGCCACTTTGCCGCCAATGCCAGCCATGCCTTCTGCTCCTAAGGTCACTTTGCCTCCTCTCCCAGCCATGCCAGTTGCCCCAACCAACATCCCCACCTTCCCTTCCTTTGCCCCGGCTCCATCCCACTAAGCAAACACTCATGAGTGCGTGCCGGTTATATATACGTCAAGCCGAATATGCCGGCGATTGTAAGATTTCATTTGTTATCAATTTATCATTCTTTATCGAGTTCCTTTGAGTCCCATGTTCGAGCTTGGTGGTAGGATCACATTTGTGATAGTTGTGTGTGAGAGCTCTTTTGTATTGTTTGGTTGGTTCTCTTTTGAGTTTTGGCACTTCTTTTTTATGTATTAATGTAGAACACCTTATGTTTTATACAAGAGCTTGTCTGACCTTCTCACTTCAATCTTTTAGACTGCATTTACATAAAAACGGCCATGCAGACAAAACACTGAAACTTTGAAACACTGGTAAAGAAAAACAAAACCAAGGGATATCAAACTGAAATATCTTATGACAACAATGATAAATAAACAAGTATTATGACTTACAATAACGGAGACTCATTCAAATGACCCAGAAAATCTCTCAGTCAGGCATACAGACATCTTCATTGTCTCAAATCTCAATGCCACGCAAGGCTGACAAGTAGTTCACGGAACTTCCTAACGATCTTTGTGAATTCCAGTATCTTATCTGTAGATATGTGAGGCAAGTATCTTATCTTCAGACTTAAAAAGGAAGCTGGTTTCCCACCAACTCTCCACATCATTGACATCAAACATGGTGTTTCCTAGAAAACAAGCAACATTAGCCATCAAAGCAATTTCTACCAAGAGTAATGGGTTGAGCATCAAAACCAAGAAAATCTTGTGGCACAAATTTGGCCCCATCTATATAGTGTGACAGAGTTTTAGCAGGATTCCAGCGAGATCAAAGATGAATTACTTTTGTAAAGTTCTTTCTGATTATGGTTGCGCAATAAAAGAGTACAGCTTTGATCCAATCTAGAATAACACCCCCATGGAAAGTAAAAGGAAGAACAAGTATTTGCCAAGAGCAGCATAACGGTTATCTCAAGGAAGGCAGCTTTCTAGTTTGATCTTTGTGAACTTAACAGAGCAAAACAATGACTTGGATCAGAAACTTAAGGTATATACATCTGAAACCACTCTAGAATTACCACTCAAATGTGATGCTCCTGTCTGGGCAGTTGTGATGTACGCAATCTTATGCACAACTAATCAGAACTAGCTGATACATTTCCAACTAATCAAATGTGACGCATCCTAGAGAACTGTGTGGGATGTATGTTGACGTGGACAAACCAAAAATCACTCAAGATCTTGTAAAAAACTCCATAAATTTTTTAACAGTTAGACACCCATAAAAATTTATCAGCACTTTGAAACAATAGGAAGTTAAATATAGACACCTTTTTGTATCTATATTTGACATTGAGTCAAAGAATTATGAGAAGTACTTATCAAAGTTTTCCCATTATTGCGCAAGACAGTATTTTCAATGAGATTGGCCTCACCCCCCCCCCCAATCCCCCTAATGAGCCCCTAGCATGGGCTGGTTGTAATTACCTGATCTCTCATAGGTTTTCATGGTAAGACGGTTATTAACTAAGACAAGGTTGCTGTAGTTGTTGGACGAATGAACAAACAAACGAATGAGGACAACCATTTTCTCTTTCAGAGATATATCATATACCAGTCCACTCCAGCCATCAATGAATATTCTTTAAAACAAAAAAGCAAAACAACAGGAAATTGTTGCAGCAACCACAGGTCACAGGTGAGTGCCTACACCATGCATTTCCCAGAGTATGTTCAATTGGCCACCGTCCATTGATAAATATAATACATCAGTTTTCTTGGTTGACAAATATGAATCAGCCAGTTGACCCAGAATCAAATATTCTCCAGGCGTTAGGCTTACAACGTAGTGCATGAAACTCATTGCTCTCAAATATCAGAAACACACATCTGTTGTCCAGGGGTAAGGTAAGCTACCCAGTGTTTCCCCACATTTTAGTCCAACCACATGGTATGAGTCTGCGGCTCAAAATTATGGCTAGTTGGTATTTTCAGATGCTCAACAACATGAGCAGAATTTTTCTCTTGTAAGTACCCATTGAAACTATATGCTCTTCACAACTCAGAATCAATTACTCCTCAATAGCCAGAGAAAAACTCTTAGCACATCTATTTGTATTTCTTCCTCGCCATGGCAGAACATTCGTTTCTCTTGTCTTTGATTGTGCTGTTGACAATCTCAAGCTTTGAGATAAGCTTTGCAGCCAGAAATCTTTTGCAACCGCTTCCCCCAATTCCTTCATTACCGACACAGAGCATTCCTCCAATGCCAGCAGGGCTAAGCCTGCCCCAAGCAACTTTCTCACCAGTTCCGAAGCTAAGCATTCCACCGATGCCAGCAGTCCCAAAACCACCACAATCAACTTTGCCACCATTGCCCTCCAACCCATTGCCACAATGCCATCGGGGGCTAACCAACCAATTCCCACAACCCTGCCACCAATGCCCACCACTGTGCCCCAAATGCAGGCTCCAACCCTGCCAAAGCCCTTGACTTTTGCACCATTGCCATCTGCCCCTACTCTGCCACCATTGCCATCCATGCCTTATGCTCCGAAGGTGACTCTACCTCCTCTCCCAGCCATGCCAGCTACTCCGACCACCATCCCAACACAAACAATCCCTTCTGTTGCACCACCTCCATCACATTAAGAGCTGATAAATTCTTTCCCTACTCCCCACATGTAATTGACTATTTTTGGATCTTGTATAATATGTTTTCTTTCTGTTTAAGGGTAATAATCTAATGCCTCCTTTCTTTGTTTCTTATATAATGTTTGGTTAGATGTAATTAACCTTGTAATGCAATCAAGTTTGTAATTGTGTTTTCATTACCTTGTTTGGTTATGTGAGAATGTTGCAATAAAAGAACTATCTTGTAATGATCATTACCACAAACTAGGTAATCATGATTACATTACAAAGTTGATTTCATTACATTGCATCCAACTAAACATTACATTAGAGTCATGACTTTCATTTAGATTCTACATGGATGAAAACATATCTTGTAATTGTGTTGTATTTAGAGTCAGAGGTTGTTATTACGATTACCAGTGGTTTGTAACTTTTCGTTGCTGAGTTTGGAGATGAGGTGTTGTTCACTATGTACTCATAATGGATATACTCCTTTTTCGCTATCCTTAGAATGTGTGTAATCAATCCCTAGTTATTGCTTCAACTTCAAATGGCTCTGCACTTGCATACCAAATGCAATGTAGAGACAGACTAATAAAAGAACAAACATATATAAATGACGTATAAGAATGGATTTCATCAATCGTACAAAACATTTGTGCGAGGAGATTACATCATTAAGGTTTGCCATAACCAAAACCTGACATATTACAACTTGATGCTCCACTTACCTATTCAGGTTCATAGTGGATGTTAGCAATACCAAGTCGTACACTGGTTGTTAGCAAGTAGCAACCTACACAATCATGGTTTTCCAAGAGTTGGGAGCCACAAAACAAAAATAAATAAGAAAACAGATCAGCTAGACCTCCCAAACATCTCCACAATGGCGTAGCTGCAGAGGTAGCCAACATGCACTATTTTGTTTACATAAGAAACATGTCTCCGAGCTAACCAGTGATTCTTCACACTTCAGTACCAAGGTACAAAAGATTTGTCAAACTACTACTAAATATCTCTTCAAAATTCTTGGAGCATCACTATGATTTCCCTAGTCCCCTGAAACAAGTAGACACTGCATAGCCAATTCAGAAGCCTGAATTACTTCTAATATCCACAGATACAGTCAACAAAAAATAAATGCTCTCAGGCCATCTGCTAATTGCTGTTACCAAATCCGAACAATAACCATATCAAAGCCTTGGCTCACCTCATCCCAGTGCATCACTCTGCCAACAGTAACCTCACAATGGAGTATTGCAGCATTCATTATTAGAAAGCAGTTTCTGTTATCTAATCAGTCTGGAGGTTCTGAGGTCTCAACCCTTTCTCAAGCTGGCTGCATTCCCGTCATTCAGAAAACCAAGCTATTTCTCTACCACTTGGGCTTCTCGCCTAGTTAACCTCTTCTACATGATGCCAGAACAGCTAACGAACCAAAGGTCCCACAGCTTGACGAGCAACTGCTCTCCAAGCTATGCCCAGTGCTCCGGCAACTGGCCCAACAATCCCCCTTATTGTAGCACCTCCGTCCCAACGATTCCTTCGCTATACTTGCTTTGTTGTCAACCATCATTAATTCTACCACTTTTGGGGGGGCGGGGGTTGAACCCCCCAGTTTTGTGCTTGAGATTGGAAGCTTTCATTTCTATGAGATTCTTAAGTTATAATGTTCATATGCAGTTGCTTTTGTGCCTAGATTTTTTCATTTCGTGCAGGAAAGAGTATACTGCTCTTCTTTTACTTCCCAAGCCTATGAATCAATACTTCCTACGAATTTAAGGGCTCCATGGTTGTACATTTATGCACAATATGTGCAGCAAACTAAAGCATAAAAATACTGATGTAAATAAACAAAAGAAAAGAGAACTAAAGAAAGAGTGGTTATGAATTCCATTTATCAGAACTGAAATGTACTAGTATACTGTGAAAAGGCATGCCCGCACCTTATCATTTCCCACTCTAGAAAAATCAATGAAGGTAACCACTTTTCACTTTGACATACATATCAGTCCAATTTCAAGCCGAAATCACATTTTAAAGATGATATGTAAAGGAATTAAGAAAACCAAATGGAAGGTTCTCTAGTAGCCATGGACAATAACATTAACACGAGACTTTTTTGTAAAAAAATTTGAAAGCACAAGTCAGGTTTTTGACATACAACCAACGGTTTTTCTTTTTTCCCCTTCCCCACATTAGCCCTTAGAAAAGTCAGGGCAATGCTATTCATTGTTTTTAAATTCAAAAAACATATCTTCTGTTAAAGGGGAAGGTAAACTGCCTGTATTTCTCTACATTTTTTACTAACCAGATACAATGACTCATCAAACTACCAGTCTACCCTATAGGGTTCTCTTTCAAATGCTCAATCCCAAGGTCAACAAAATTTTTTCGCTGTTAATACTCATTGAAAGCATATGCATTTTGCAACACAGAACCATCAATCACCCTTATATCGTAACACAGCCTTAGGATATCTACTTTCATTCCCTTCTCCACTATGGCAAAGCATTCCTTCCTCTTGTCTTTGAATGTACTTCCATCAATCTCAAGCTTTGAAATGAGCTTGGCAGCCAGACATCTATTGCAAACATTTCCTCCTCTCCCAGCAGTGCCAAGAGCACCTTTGCCGCCACGCCAAAGCTAAGTATTCCACCAATGCCATCACTGCCAAAACCACCGCAATCGACCTTGCCACCATGGCCATCCAATCCATCCCCCATAATGCCAGCAGCTACTAACCTACCAAAGCTCGCAACCCTGCCCACCACTCTACCTCAAATGCCAGCTCCGACACTGCCAAATCCCACCACTCTACCACCCATGCCAGATGGCCCCGCTCTACCAAGGACCACATTGCCACCAACGCCATCCATGCCTTATGCCCCTAAGATGGCACTACCTCCTCTCCCAGCTATGCCAGTTACTCCAACCGGTATCCCAACAGTTCCTTCTGTTGCGCCCTCTCCATCCTATTAAGAGTCCATAAGTTTCTATCCCACATAAGCTCAGTTATTTGTTAAACTGTATTATGTGTTTTGCAGATGGAAGAAACTATTTTCTTGTGCTCGGGGATTTGGAGGTTGTTTGCATTACTTGCCATGGTTTCCAATCTTACGTCAGGACATAGGGATTTGTTCACTAAGTATCTATAAAATCAACCACTTCTTTTGCTGTACTATATCTGTAACAATGTTTGAGTAATTGAGTGTATCATTCATATCAATTTTGCTGGCTCCACCATTGCAAACGAGACGTACAATGTGAATAAAAGCCGAAACATGTAAAGCGTAACGAAATTAAGAAGAGAAACAATAAAGCAAAACATCATTATAGACTTATGATATCAGAATGAAACAAATGTACAAGTAAATTGTCAAAAGTTGGGGCATTAAGCATTTGAGACAGGAATTACCTAGTACATACCAATTGTAGCTGATCTTGGAGAAGAAGGACATCAATAAGTAGCCTATGTCACTGATACTGAAGGGCGCTTGTGCACATAACCCAGTGATTCTTCTAATCAGGTAAAATGTATGCCAACATAACTTCCTGTCCATTTTCAATATAATGCTTGAAATACCTCCAGTAGCATCTTCTAGGGTTTGAACTTCATCAAAAAAAATTCAATTTTGAAGGTCACCATGGATGTATCATCTTTCTCGATTTCACAAATTTGTCTCAAATCTTCTGTTTGAAGTCAGGGTAACTGTTGAAAGTAAGGATCAGCAATATTGTGACTTTGCCTTGGAAATGTAACAATAAATGTGGGGAGAAGCCACAAACAGTCATAAAAAAAAAAAACAAATGGCATTCAGAATTCTACTCGATCGACAATCAAACCTAAAGCTAACTACCAAGTTCTAATACAAAACCTAAATTCTTCATCAATTCAACTGCCAACATGTAATTAGAAATTAAACCCAGAAAAATTCAGTTTTATAACGAAGTTATTCAATCCTCAACACATTTAATTGATCTGGGGTTATTAGCTTAATCGTGTGTTATTCAAAGACATTCATCGGAATCATATAAGTAACGTAAAAGACGATTAAGCTTATTGGCTTAAAGAAAAACCTTATTAAATTCCAGATTCAGTCAATTAAAATTATATATGATATGAATGAGGGTCAGAAGAGGGAAGAGAGAGAACCTTCGGGAGGAAGAATGGGTAGTGCAATCGTTAACTGGGGCAGCAATGACCATGAATTTGCTTATGAGGGCCTTGCTAATGCGGTAAAGGGTCATGCATAATAGAAAGAACTGGTCCAGTTCATTTGACCCATAACACTGAACGGTCCAACAGACCTTGCACAAGTGGCCGGCTAAGAGGGATCGACCGAACCCGCAATATTTATGTGAAACAAGTGTGACCGACATGATTCGATATAGTATGTGTTAGGTGAAATGGGAGTAAGATTTTAGCTAATTGATGATATGCAATAGTTTTATTTGCCTTTGATTTCCTTATTATAAATGTCATCAATTATTATACGCACATAATGCTTTATTAGCTCTTCGTATATTTAAAAAACTAGAGATTTTCTCCCAATCAATTTCCAAGAGTGTCAGTGTAGATATTTTACAAGAACACATGGTCCAAAATTTTTATGCATAAATTTTCATACCAAAATTATCTGAGGTGGGAAACTTTAACTTTAGGATGTTTCATATGGCCAATGTCATTTTATCAAAAGACAATATATAACCTTTTTTAATAAAAATAAAAAAGGACAAGATATACCCATGTTTCAATCATTCTAAAATTGATAACAAAAGTTAGAAATTAACAAAGGTGATAACCTTTTGAGATAACTAAACTAAATGTTCTAAGGAACACTAAGTCTTAAGCACTCCCTCTGGTGGTTAAAATTCCCAAATTACTTCCATTATTTTAATTTTTATTTTTGAAAAATTATTCTACAATTGGCTTTTTGTTCAGAAATGTTTACATAGTTTCAAAACAGGAGCATAGTGCCATCAAGGGTTGCTTTGGCCGAGGTGTTAAGGCGTGTGCCTGCTAAGTACATGGGGTTTCCCCGCGAGAGTTCGAATCTCTCAGGCGACGTTTTTGTTTTCATTCCGCACCACGTATCTTTTGTTTTTGTTTAATTTAACTTGATTGACATTAACTTAATAACTTATGTTTAAGCATGCCTAAATCATTTGACGGCAACCTCTTCGTGTTCTCGTCTGCCCAACTACCAATTCATCTTCTCTCTCCATCAGAGTTAGCTCCAGGATTGTTGCAAGCCAATCGGCTTCGTCTTAAATCTTAATTAAATTTATTTTCTAATTAATTATTAATATATGATTTAGACTTAATCAGAGTTGAATGTCACCTTAGGCCATACATACTATTGTCGTCTAGCGAAAACTCTGATGTCACTAATAGCATTCAAATCAAATTCTCATTGGCTTGTTAATACGGCTGAAAGCACCTTAAAACCTTAATGAAGGGTTCAAAGCCTCAATTAGATAGCGGACAATGATAAATTGATTATAGTAACTTGGTCTTAATGATTTGGATTAGCATACACTAAGTCATAAAACTCATGAGTCATCAGTCTTGATCATATGCCGATGAGATCTTAATCTAATAGTTAAGATTGAAGTTCTAAGTATATTAGATGTCAGGTTCAATTTTTCATTTTCTCATTGTATTGCGCTATTTGCGTGGCTTATTTGAACCCAAAAAAAAAAAGAAAAAAAAGTCATGATCATATACCGAGGAAGCCAACTTGAGATAGAAGACCATGGACTTGGCCCACAGCCATGCACGTTCTGGAAAGAATGGTCCTTGTGTGGAATGGAGTTCATCTCCACCTATTCCATACTAAGGCTGTCAAAGTCTGACCCGACGAACCCGACCCGAATTTACTGAGAAAAACACGAACCCGACCCGACCCGAATCGATTTCGACCCGAAGTCGACACGATTTGACCGTTTAGTGTGAAAACTTGTTATTTTTTCGTTTTGAGCAAATCTAAGCTATTTTCAAGGCGGACACGAAATTGACTCGTTTATTAAATGGGTCGACCCAACCCGACCCATTTAACAGCCCTAATCCATACAGTCCATTTAAAGATCGTAAATATTCGTGCTTGTGTTTAATTTTTATTGGGGGAACAATCATAATCATACTAAAATTTATAATACAATTCGACAAAATGTTTATGGAAACTTTTATTCATCTAGCTAATACTATATATTTTTATTTTGAATTAATCAAAACTAAATTTGAATAATGAAGTTTTTCCGCTATAACAGTCGCAATATTTTTTTCTTAATTTTTTAAAAAATGCATTCAAATTGGATGAATTTGATAATTACATTGGTTAAGATGTGTTTATTTTAAGTAGAAACAAATTTGATTCATGTTCAACATGTCCTTATAAAGTGATTATATAATTATTTCAAATCTATACAAAAATTTGGAAGAGATAACTCAAATGTATAGATCTAAACTATAATATAATATAAGAAAACTAACACTGGCAAAAATTCGACTTTAGGTTGAATTCAGGGCGAAGAAATTAGACAATGGAAAAATTCATGCAAGAGATTAATGAACGATACCTGATTTTTTTCCAAGTCGGACAATCGGGCAAGTTTAAATTTGGGTCAAAATCAGATTTGAACAATAGCAACATGAAAAATATTATATCTGGATTTAAAATGCGGATAAAAAATTTATGATGGTATCTAATTATTTTTAACTCAGATAAATTCAAATATTTAGATCAGACAAATTTTTAAAAGCGCTAAGGAAGACCTGCATTTGCCGCTTCCGCTCGTATAAAAGCATCATAAGCTCACCTCGTAGAACATATCTTAGGAACAAGGCATATGTCTCTTGAGGGCCAACGTTCCTCCGTATCCTTTGGCCCCCATCCTCATTTCCTAATCTCCGGTGAAATTAATCCCATTTCCACCTTCTCTCGTTGAACTTGTCCCCCCCAAAAAAAAGCAAAAAAACGAAGTCATCTCCAATTCCAAATCCCTGTTATTTTTCATTAATTCCTCTTTCAACAATTAAAACACAGAGGAAGGCAAATTAAAATGGGAATTAAGGGATTTGTGGAGGGAGGCATTGCATCCGTGGTGGCAGGTTGCAGCACCCACCCGCTGGATCTCATCAAGGTCCGAATGCAGCTCCAAGGCGAGTCCGCTCACGCGCCGGCTCAAGCCATCCGCCACGCGCTCGCCTTCCACCCCTCTAACGGAGTCGTACCCCAAACCATCACCCTCCCATCCCCACCCCCTCCTCCTCCTCCCAAGATGGGCCCCATCGCTGTCGGGGTAAACATCGTCAAACAGGAAGGCATCGCCGCCATTCTCTCCGGTGTCTCTGCCACCGTCCTCCGCCAGCTCCTCTACTCCACCACCCGTATGGGCCTCTACGACATCCTCAAGCACAAATGGTCCGACCCTCACACAGGTAATATGACATTGTCCAATAAAATAGCCGCCGGACTCGTCGCCGGAGGCATCGGTGCCACCGTGGGGAACCCCGCTGACGTGGCTATGGTTCGAATGCAGGCGGACGGGCGGTTGCCGCCGTCGCAGCGGCGTAACTACAAGAGCGTGGCGGATGCCATTAAGAGGATGTGTAGGGACGAGGGAGTTGCCAGCCTGTGGCGGGGTTCATCATTGACGGTGAACCGGGCAATGTTGGTGACGGCGTCGCAGCTGGCGTCGTACGATCAGATTAAGGAGATGATTTTGGAGAAAGGGGTGATGAAGGACGGCCTTGGGACCCACGTCACCGCCAGCTTCTCGGCGGGGTTGGTGGCGGCGGTGGCGTCGAACCCGGTGGATGTGATCAAGACCAGGGTGATGAATATGAAGGTGATACCAGGGGAAGCGCCGCCGTACAGTGGGGTCCTGGATTGTGCCCTTAAAACGGTCCGGGGTGAGGGGCCCATGGCCCTTTACAAAGGATTCATTCCCACGATTACCCGGCAAGGACCATTTACCGTTGTGCTCTTTGTCACACTGGAACAGGTCCGAAAGCTTCTCAAGAATTTCGATTTCTAAATTTTGATCCATCATGATCATATCATCTTGATTTGATGATGATGATGACTGAGAAGGATAGACCGTTCTTCTTCTAAGTTTCTTTTGGGTTAAATTTTGTGTAAAATTGGGTTTGTTAGTCTTGATTCCTTGAACATAGGAATCGATAGTGTCATAATGTTGTAAATAAGTTAGAAGATGTTATTATAAGCATGATATAACCCTCAGCATATGTATATAGATTTGAATTCATATTGATATTCATATTTGAACTTTTTTTTTTAAGTGCAAGTGTTAAGTTTCTTCTATTTTTGCATTTTCAATCAGTAGAATTTTTGATCTCAAATTTAAATTTTTGGAACCGAATTGAGAAAATTGATTAAAATTTGTTGAGTCACTAGGCTCATGAGTCATTATTTGAAATAAAAAAGGAGTATATAATTAAAGTTGATCAATCATGACATAAAATATAATTTTTTTTTTAAAAAGTTATTCCCATATAATGTTAGTCATCCTTCTTCTCAAACTGTATTCAAAACATATGTGATATTTTAAAATTATAAGTGGTGACACATTTGGCTGCTGTTACATTTACGTGATTGAGGATGCAAAACTATATTGCTTCATAAGTTAAAACTTAAAACATCCGTGATAAAAGATAATAATAAAACTTCCAAAGAGATCTATGAATATCGTAGGAAATGGGACCATACATACCCCCATTAATATTCATAACGACCAACCCAATGAGGATTGTGGCAAGCACAATACTTGCTTTGATGATAGTAGAACAATTTTTCAACCTGTGTGAACCAAAAATAGCCATCGTACATCTATTGGCAAGCCACCCATTCAAACAAAAAAGTCCTATAGAGATTGTATCCTTAGCAGGTTCTTCGTAGACAATGGTGATGAGCCTGAGCGCTCTACTATCCGCGCTCATGTTGTGTCAAGGAAGACATCTACTCATTTGAGTCCCACGTCTAAAGAAAATGTGCAAGAGATTGCCAGACATGACTCTCTTACACCTGCAGAGATTGCTCGAGAAAGCTTAGAGTTTGATAGGCAATTAGGTGTTTGTGTCGTAGGGGATGAAACTCCAGTCATTAGAAGAATTACGAGAAGTCTGTGGAAGGAATTTGAAAGGCAGTAATTCTGAAGTGAGAAGTAAATGGATTTCTAAGGTGGCCGAGTAAGTACTCATTGAGATAGCAATGACTTTTTCAAGTCCCTATTAGCTGTTATGATATCATTTAGAAATTTATTCATCGATTTTATTAGTTGTGTATTCCCATTGTAGCTGTTTTTTTGTATTTGCTTTCTGATATATTTTAGATTTAACCCTATTAATAATCGGTGAAAAAAAAAAATTATGAATAAGGCTTATTTTCTTAACAACTCTTTCAAAAATTTTCAACCTCCTTTAGTTTGATAGTCTCTAATTCTAATTAATCTAAACTTACAAGTTACAACTTCTTTCATTTTTTTTTTCCCAACTTCTTTTAGTTTTCGAACTAGGCACATTAACTAAATTAAACATAGGTACTTTCAACATGTACATAAAAAAATGCCAAAAGTCATTTGACTTTAACAAATAGGAAAATTATTTCCATGGTGCGACAAATAGAAAGTTTTTATTTTTTTTTGGATTTTGGATCATTCATTTCACTAAAGTCGAGTTACTGTTGGTCCATTAAGGGATAGAGCCTCCCATCATAGAATTTCTTCATTCACAAGACTCGAACTCGAGATCCTGCTCAAGAGGAATAAGTTTCAAACCACTTGAACTAACCTGTGTTGTATAATAAGTAAGAAGATTATAAAAAACATTGCAAATTAAGACCCGAGAACATACTGGATGTTAATGTTGATTTTTTTTTTTTGAAAATAAATATTAATTTTTTCAAATTGTTTGGTCCTTTCATTTGCTTGAAGCATTATAATCGTTACAATTTTTAGACGTTTTCTCCCCCCATATACACATTAGAGGGTTCTTAACGGATGATTAGGGTCAAAGGCCGTTTTAAATACTGCTCCCCAATAGCTCGGGAAGACATCACTACTTTGACTTTTCATCAATTGAATAAAATAGTAAATGTTATGCTTGTAAAAAAATCAATTGACTTCTTAAAGGTTTTATTAATATAATTTTTTTTCCGATTAATTTCATTAATGCAAGATACGTAAAATAGAAACTATATATCATTGCTTGTACCATTAGAACGTCGAACTATTAACAATTTATAACAGTTTACATCTTCAAATATTAACTAGAGAAATAAAGATATTATCGGAACAGCAGTTACAATTTGTTTGTGTAGAGGTGGAGTATTGTAGCCAGTGCGATTCTTTGCTATATAAATTCAATTCGATATAAGGTATAGTTATATGAGGACCAAAAAAAAATAAATTACATCTTAATTGTGATTGGGTTAACTTTACTAAATTGTTCAATTATTTTCATCAAGTAGTTTCTTCGATATTATGTGAAGTGGTGAAAATTTAGGGGGTGTTTGATAAACAGCTTTTTGGATAGCTTTTTGATTAAGTATTTTTTTTGACCAAAATTAATTGTTTGACTTAGTCAAAAAATCAATTTAGTTTTTCGATTGAATAACTTTTTTAAAGAACTTTTTGGGTCGAAAAAGTTAATTTGAAAAAACCAATTTGATTAGTTTTTTGAATAGCTTTTTGGAGAATTAGTTTTTTATCTCACAATTTTGTTAGAAATAGTTAATTTCACTAAACAATTTTTCTACAAACAGCTAATTCAAACAGTTAATACAAACAGCTAATTCAAATAGCTAACAACTATTAGCCAAACATTATAATGTACAATTGTATAGCTAAACATATTTTTCAATTAATTATTAAAAAAAACAAAGCAAAGATATTTGTATGGGGTGTTTTCTTATATATATATATATATATATATATATATATATATATATATAGTGTGACCAAAAGGTCACGGGTTCGAGTGGTGGAATCAGTCACTGACAAAGTCAGGTTAGGTTGCCTACAATTCACCCATTGGGATGCGGCCCTTCCCCGGACTCTGCGTGAACGTGGGATGCTTGTGCACCGGGCTGCCCTTTATATATATATATGTATGTATTAAAGAGATGCATAGTGACCACTAGATATTCTGTGATTTAAGGTTATTTTCATCCTTATATCTCCCTGTTTTGTTTTGCCGAGTCAGTGCAAAATGCGTCAATCATTGTTTTTGTAATATGCAAATTAAGGTTGAGAACACAACATTTGATACGCATTTTGTGGTTAATGTGGTAAAACATTGCTAGCGGAATTATGTTAGCTTGTCTAATTGATGTAATATTGAGAGTTACAATTCGCTGGAAGACTCTTTTGCGATGTTATTATTAGACGACTAAACTATATCTATTTATATTAAATTGACTTTTTAATTCAAGAGTGATTAATAATTGATCTAATGATTACTTTTGTCCTACTTATCCATAAATAAATTATTAATCACCCTTATATTTATTAAAGATTAATCCAAAAGAATTTATTTTTACAATAAATTTTACTTGAGATGATTTTATATAAGACCGATTAATTATCGGAATGGGGCCTCCAAATCAAATAATATGCAATTTGTGGCTTGAATTACGTGAAACGAAAACCAAGGTAAGTATGAAGACCAAAATCAGCAAGGAAAGCTCAAGTGGTTGGAATTATTTGGCATTTGGGTTTGGATGAATAACCCCAAAAATTGTAGGGTAGTTTCATTTCAATTTTCATTTTGGACATCTTTTTTTTTTACCCAAAAAAACAAACTGCCACCTTACACCTACAGGGGAACCAATGTCCATGATATTTGCCATTTGGCAGTACGTGGGTCTAACATTTGTCAGTCGGATTCATGGCAATTGCATATATTACACAACTGAACGTTGTGTTAATCTTTCGCTTTCTGTACACTGTGTTGTAAATCACGCATCCATTGAACATTTTCAATTGGTCCCACTCCACAATATTTGCACATACCAGCATGGCCCGATTTTGTTTCCAATGATCTTTCAATTTCACTGCTCATCATGTCCAGCCTCCATAAATATTACCTCAACAAATTCCAATTTAATTATTATGGATGATAGAATCAATCTCTCTATTGCCAAAGATGTCGGCAAATATATAACTGTTTATAACTAAATCTTCCAAAATCCCATGAAACACAAGACCTTGATTAGGAGTTGAGTTGAACTGTATTTTTGTTATGACTAGCCCATCTTCTGCAAAAGAAATGTTTCATTGTGGTAATGTTATTTCGTTAATAAGACAGATTCCTCTCATGAAGAAGAGTTCTTTTTTATTCTCTTCTTTTCATCTACGATGACAAATTTGCAAACCTAGGCAGGGCTCGAGATCTTTCTGTTTAATACTTGTTATTTATTACTCACTCACTCACCCAGACCCCGCGAAAGCGGGACTTACACTGAGAGTTTGTTGTTGTATTACTCACTCAAGAACCCTTCAATCTGGACCTTCTTTTCATCAGTAATCGGAGGGAGAAATTAGACAGGGATTTTTTTATTGGGGGGGGCGGCCCCCCCCGATAGACAGGGATATATGAAAAGAATTTCAATCTATTGATCAAAACAGGATGCAGATACATTTCAAGCACCTTTCATGATATCTTTTGATTTTTTCTAGTTATTGACCAAAACCAAAAAATAAATAAAAAACTATGAGGAAAAACTGCTCATTTATCAGCAATCACTGTGCACTTTCACACCACTGGGACTCCAACGGTAGCCTAGATCTGATCAATTGTCGCCAGAACCCAGAATCTCTTTCTTGAGCTCTTCGATTTTGGACACAAGCTCCTCTCTATTTCTCTGAGAAACACAGAATGAAACGGAAGCCAGTCAGTTAGGACACAAACACTCCGGACCCTTGCCCCCCCCCCCCCCCCTCTCTCTCTGACTTGCAAGACTGAGTTCCAGTTCTCCTAAAGCATTACATACCTTGAATAGCAGATACCGCGTGGTGAACCATAGCGCGTAGCCTAGACCCACGACTTCCATCACTTTGGGGAACTGTTGCAAAAAAAAAAACATAATCAACTTATATCATCAATGAATCGTCCGGGGGGGAGCGGGGGAAGAAGTGCGTGCTTGGCATCGAAAGTTAGCTTCCTTCTGCATTGCACACGGCAGAGAAAAGCAAAGCATACCATACCCCAAGATCCCTTCTTTAGGTTGTTCTTTTTGGTTTTTTTTTGGGGGGGGGGGGGGGAGTGCGATATTTAAAGCCCAACGCCAACAGGAAAAGAGAGACTGTTGCCTATAGAGCCTAGATTTGAAAGGCGTTGAATGCCTACTATTTTACAGCAAAAGTAGCATAGGTCCATACCACTGGTATAGAATCAATTGCACCAATGATGGCTGAAAGCAAATATACAGTAACCAGGGCACCACCGCCGTATAGGAAAATTGTGTATGAATCTTCAGAGTCCAACTGCAAGCAATGCGGAATCATTTTAATAACTGAAACAGAATAAATGCCAAATCAAGGCCAGGTGCTCTCACAACGGGGTTATATGCAGAAGTTTCAACCTCAGAAGTCTATTTCAAGTAGACTGAAAAATCAGTAAGTTGAATTTAATTGCGGGAGCTCATGGCTCCAAGGGGCATGTCACAGCTACATATGTGAATGTAACTAAACACTATCATGTCAAAGGCTATTCCTTTCTCAAGTAGATATATGTAAACGAAAAACCTGTGCATAACCCCAAAGAACTCAATTAAAATCTTTCTGGTAAGGAGTGGTTGTCTCAAGGACACTGTACTGTAAGCTAGCACAAATGGATTGGACTGTGGCATGGGAGCCAACCACAGTCATTGTCAGAGAAAGAAGCCTAATTAACATCAAGATTATGCTACTCAGGTAACCGCTCAGGATCGACAAGATTGCCGAGAAACCATTAAGCTTTAGCTGCTTTCATTAATTCCAAATGTCATCATTACAGCAACACAAATGTATTTAAACAACACAACAAAACCACACCAAACACACACACACACACCCAAAAAACAAAAGAGTATGGATTCAACTGAAGAGAAGCTTGGGAGATCTAGACGTACATAACCTCAGCTGCGAGCAGAAAAGGTATTTGTAAAATGCATGAAATGAAATCTGGAACGTTATTACTAAACGACTGTCCCATGCTGGATGAACATGGAGCTCAGTGGAACACCCCCATCAACCATCTTCATTCTCTTTTCTTAAAACAAAAAGATACCAATACATTTGGACTTTCATGGCATAACATCATGGCATAACACCAACATCCTTAAACAATTGTTCCCAAGTTTGACAGAATAATAATGATGCTGCAAGATGAAGGGAAGTGCAACCGACTAAGAATTTAACACACATCGTTGAAAAGATAAGACTGGAGACCAGGTCTGTGGCTGCCAGTACTGGAGCGAGTTGATGTGGAAAAACATACAAGGAACTGGTGAGCACAGATATAATGTGAAAGACACCGCGAAATAAGGTAAAGCAGCAACAGACATCACAATTCACAAGACATCAACATTCATCAGTCCACTGTGTGAGGATTCATATTCAATGTATGGGTGCCCAGCAGACAGCAACCATATACAAGTACAACATATGGAGGTCCACACAAGGGTGTCCACTTTTGAACTTATGTAACTTATAGTTGTCACAAGCACGGGAATGGAAATGCATAGCACTACTATGGGGAACAATTGATTGGAACAGAAGTAGAGGTGCATCATTCAAGACGTGAACTCCCGTTAGCCTCTAATAAGCTTACTCTTATCAGAGGAAAGCAGACGTAGTATCTGTCCCTTCCCAGTTCATCTACCTTGGCCAAAGATGTACAAGCGATGAAGAATCACAAAAGTGATTACATAAACATCAATTACACCATGGCACTGCTCAGGTAACCGCTCAGAATCAGCACAGTTCCCAATAAATCAGCCAGCATTAAAATTAAGCCTTCAATTAGCTTTATTTTAATCATTGCAACAACATAATCCTGAGGGACCAATTGTTGTACCCAGCAGACATACATGGACTTTTTGTTTGGAAAGAGAAGGGGAGGGGGATCCTTTGCACAAAGCAAAGGAAAGTCAGGCTTTGATTGAAGAAAAAGCCAGATTGAGGGGGGGGGGGGGGAATAACCATGTTGCTCAGGTAACCGCTCAGAATCGGCATATATGCCGCTGATCATGAAGCATCAGCATAACACTTTCCATAATTTTGGTTTCCTCATGGCAACAAGGCTTTTGAGGCTTTTTAAAAAAAAAAAAAAATGTACTGTAAACAGAGATGGAGCACAAAAGCTGGAAGTTAAAGAGAAAGCAATGCTGCAACTTATACATGCTGCACAAATCGCACAGCAACAATGAAAGAACCACACTCAAGTGTATCCATTCAACTCCCCAGGATACTAAACGGCCAAAGATCAAAGATATTGCGTGTGCCTAAAAAGTAGAACCAGACGCCACATGCCCAGCTCAACAAAGATAACAAAGTCATGAAGCATCCCTAAGACTCAGAGGAGTAACAAATTTGAGATAAAATTTAGCTTCAACAGTCAGCAAATGACAGAAGGATGTGAAATCAACAGCAAATATTGGTGCAAGGAACACTTGAGATATCAGACAAATAACACACCTTTATGTTAAGATTAGCCAAAAACTCGCTTACTGACTGCATTGGATCCTCAGAGGAGGTTTCATCCTTGGAAGGTTCTAGTTGCCTGTTCTCATCATAAAAGCTTTGGCTGACCGGTGGCACTTTGTCTAGAGCTACATCATTGTCCACAGACGGAATATCTGCAAGAGTGGCAACAGAGTCCCTTCTCTCCCCTGTAAACTCGTTGGTTTTGCTAGAAGTCTCGTCAAATGTAGCTCTTACTGATGTGCTGGTAGGAGAAACAAGGCCTGTGAGATGAAGATCACAAATGTGAGGAATCAGCTTCCATGAATGTTTATCAGTTGCAAAACCATCAAAGCATCCATTGTTTCTACTTTCCTTGCATAGTATTCAACATACAAGGAGCTTCATTGATACCCACTTTGACACATAATTCAAAATTATCATTTTCTGAAATATCACACCTTTAATTCAATGGGGTACCAATGGCAATGAAAAGCAAGCTGACATCATTAACAAAACAATGCACATACAGTCAAACCAGCATGACAAATGCGATTGAATTCATCCAATACCATTTCGAATGACAACCCAGCATGAATCACATCAAGGAATAAACAAACACATGAAAAACGTAAACTGGGCAAACAAATTATAGCCAAATAGCGTATTTCGCACAAATTGAGAGCAAACCTGAGAAATGGGTTTGCCTCTTGAAATTGAAGGATGGTTTAGCATTAACCCGGTAACCACACGGGTTAACCAGAAACGGGTGGGTTCGAACCGATGAGGTCGATAAAGTAGTACACAGCTCCATTCTCTCTCTGTCTATCTCTCTCTCTGCCCCTTCTGGGAGCTTCTAGAATCGGCGACACCGGAAAAGGAAAGGAATATTACTGGCACTCTGAGAGTGAAGCAAGACTGAAAATATGAATATGTATATGGGGCTGATGGATGTCTAGGGTTTTTCAAACCAGTGAATGTCGGAAATGAGAAATGGAGATGGGCTTTTGGTAAAATGTTGGGCCTGTTAGTTTTTGGGCTCCGTTTAAAGTTCGTATTTGGAAGGCCCAATACTCCGCAATCTGGCCCCACAGAAAGTATGAGAATATTTCTCTGTCAGATGTTGTCCTTTTCTGGCCAGATAGGCTGGATAAACACTCACACTCGTACGCGCCCCCGGCAAAACGTGCTCGCTACAACCGTGCAAGTGTAAGAGTTGACAAGAACTCCCGGTGCGATAGAGAGGAACGATTATTCATTTTTTTTTTTTTTGAAAATTAGATGGTCAGAATTGAAATGAAGATTATAATTATACACTAGAATTACAATAATTGATAATAATAAATTCATTGTTAAATATCTGAATCATGTAATATAATAATTACGTATTACTCATTACTATTACTATTACTATGAATGAAAGAAACATTCAGGGTGGCATACTCAATGCTATATTAGAAAATATGAAGTAGAAGTTAAATGATCTATTTATTATATCTACTCTACAGTTTTAACTACTAGAATATTTTTAAATTTTAACTACTAGAATATTTTTAAATTTTAACTCTTTATTATATACATTTAGAAGTGAAAGAACATAACTTTATAGTTATTTACATTGTATTTCATTTCATATTTATTTATTAAGGAAAGTACCAGAATAACTATTTGTCATTATTAATGAAATTTTTTTACTTTACGGATGTTTTAATATTATAAATTTTTTATTTATTAAGTTATTATTATTATGACTAGATAGTAACGAATGTGTACCAAACTTCAATTTTCAATAGGACCACCCCTTATTTTTGGTAACAATTTATAATTTATTTCCAATAGATTCTTTTCAACGGTTAACAATTCATATTTCATATATCAATTTTCCCGGCTCCAAAGCAAGTGTAGCCCACGCTCTGACAAACGAATGTAGGCCAATGCACTGACAGTTGCTCTCAAAAATCTCAATCGATTAGCCACGAACTTCAAAGTCAGATGGGCCAACCAACCAATCAACAGTGTCCCAATTATATTCATCTCCATTATCCTTCAGGTGTCAACCTCTCTCTCTCTCTCTCTCTCCACTCGTCAATGGCGACTAGTGCCACTGCTGTAGTACCAGAAACCCTAACCAGAGAGCAGTGCCTCTACCTAGCCAAGCTTGCCGAGCAAGCCGAGCGCTACGACGAGATGGTCAACTACATGAACGCTCTCGTCACCGGCGCCGGTGCCGGAGCCGGCGAGCTCACCGTCGAAGAACGCAACATACTCTCCGTAGCGTACAAGAACTTGATCGGATCTAAACGCGCCGCCTGGAGAATAATTTCTTCAATCGAGCAGAAGGAGGAGAGTCGCCGGAACGACGTTCATGTTCATCTCGTCAAGGCCTACCGAAGGAAGGTTGAATCGGAGCTTTCCGAGTTGTGCGAATCGTTGTTGAAGCTTCTGGACTCGCATCTGCTGCCGTCGGCTACTTCCGGCGAGTCTAGGGTTTTCTATTTGAAGATGAAGGGAGATTATCATCGGTATTTGGCCGAGTTTATGGTCGGAGATGATCGTAAAAAGGCTACTGAGGACTCCCTGCTTGCTTACAAAACTGCTCAGGTTCGATTTGAGTTTGATTTGGCTGATTTTAGCTTCAATTTCGAAATTATTAGGTTGATAGTTACAATTGAGTTTCCTGTCGTTGGAATGAGTACAGAAATTTGGTGATTAGTAGCTTCCTGCTTGCTTTCTACGCATAATTTTAGAATTCTTTGAAGTTATACTATACACTTCGAGAGTCAGGTTAGTCCAAAGTTGAAATTAGAATAGTATATACATGCTTGGGCTTGCTATTGGAGAATGCATTTAATTATAGTTCAATGAAAATAATCAGCTAAAAGGGACTAAAATGAGTCCTTCCAATTAGCGGAAGCGGTCCTTTTGTCTAAATTTGCGATATGGTATGCGTGATGTTGCTGTCGATAAAGATGTGGTCAGATGGTTTGAATTTTCATATTGTTCTTAAAATTTTGATGTTTGAGTGCTGAAAATTCAATTTATGTAGTTGCAGATTGTGGATGCTATTGCGTAATTATTACTTGTTTGTGCTTTCCTGTCTGATTGTTGAGCATACTTGTGATCCAAGGACTCTTGAATGTGAAATGCATAATTTCTAGGGTTACTCTTCTCATTATATCCTTTCATGTTCCTTTTTCTCTGTAATGTTGTAGGACATTGCGGTTGCTGATCTTGCTCCCACACATCCTATAAGGTTGGGGCTAGCGCTGAACTTCTCTGTGTTCTACTATGAGATACTTAATTCAACTGAAAAAGCTTGCAGTATGGCAAAACAGGTTCGTACATTATCCTCAATCGCATCTAAAATTGAAACTTGTTAACCTAGTACCTCTAGAAAGTTTGTCTGACATTCTGACATGTTTCTTTTACATTGCTCAGTGCTCACCTGTACAATCTTTGGTCCCATTTTTTATAGCTTTTTGTAGCCGTTGCGGGTTTGTGTCATCTCTAGATGTTGGACACCATTTTGATTTTTGACTCTTTACTGAGAGCTTCTCCCAGCTTCGCCAGAACTGCCATTCCTGCATTCCTTTTTTTGTTTTTGGGCATGAACTATTCCTGCATTCTTAAATGGTCATTCGTTTGTATATAAGATAAGATTATTAATAATTAACTCTTATATTCGTATCCTCTATATGCTTTTGAGTTAATATCTTGCTTAACCTTTTGAAGGCCGTATGAATACTGCCAGATAGCCATGCCTTCGTGATCTTTGGATTTTGATTGCCCATTTATATGATCTTAGATTTATGAGCAGAAGTTTGTATATTTAGATTTATGAGCAGAAGTTTGTATATTTCCTAGAGTAGATTTGTCAGAGTATTGGGCTCAGATCTAGAGAAGAGTCCGTCCTAAGTTCAACTGTCAGCAGCTGAATCAGGAGATGTTTGAAGAAATGGAATTAGGGTTGAAAAATGAGATTTGCATTGCATTACATAAGCAATATGTGGAACAAGACAATATCTCAGTTTGGCTTGTTGTCTACTTGTTTGGAGAATTAGGTCCCTTGTGATAAGAGCAAGCTTGTACCAACACTATTTTGAGTATTTTCTTTGCTGTTAATCCAGTTATTCAAGCTCTTCCGTTGATAATTCTTCTGGGTCACAAAGGACCTGATTGATTGATTAGCCCTTTGTTAAGGAGGATGCTAGGTGCAACTCGTACCATCATGTGTGATTCTTGTTACCAAAAAGCAGTAGTTGACAAAGGATCCATATTCTTGGAAATGTTCCTGTGCGTCTCTGGAAAGACTGAGATAGTATGGAGATTATTGACACTGTTGGTTGAAAATTGAGGAATGCAAATTTTAGGTATGAGCAGCTGTACGTGGAGTACTTGGGTATAGAGGCTTTTGGTTCAAGTTTCTCATTCACATGATTATGGATGATATCTCAGCCTTTACAGGTTAAACTTTAGAGTATGTCCTAGCTGGTTTGAACCTGCTCCCTAAGACATTCGTGGTGTTGAAAATCTTGGGCTGTGGTGCCTTTTCTTGGCATTACATAATTCACTGATATGCACACCATAATGAGTTGGCTGGTGTGTTTCATGGTTTGCATCTTTTGAATATATTAGCGCCCGAATCAGCTTGTACTAGCAAAGAATAGTAGTTCTCTTAGTATATCAACTTCCAGTTTGCATATGAGCACCTGAAATTGCATTGTAACATGTTCATTTTGCTATACGATATATTTGATATGAATCAGTTATGGCAGCAGAAACTTTCTTCTAATGGAAATTGCATAATCATTTCCTACTAGCATGAGGTGTTCTTAGACAGCATGTTCCTAAGACAATTTCAAATGCTGCTTCCCAACCATCTATCGTCTTAGAATTTTTTTCCAAGAAATGGGTGGAGGTCTAGGACCGTCTCTCAAGATGATGCTCGCAGGGGAAGAACCAAAAATTTTGAAGTCAGGGCCTTGACACATTTTGTCTTGTTTTGTTGGGGGGACTTGTGAAATTTGTTCCCTTCAGGGGTTGGCCTGGAAGGCGGAATTGGAAAGATGGCTCCCAGCCTCCCCGTGCTACCAAGTGCTTGGCAAATGGCAAGTAAGGGACTCGTGTAAAGTAGTTCCTAGCTAAATCATCAAGCTCACCTGTAATGACATTGCTCTGGATTACACCACTTAGCTCAGCACGAATGAGAAAATCTTTCCAAGAGAACCATGAATTCTTGGTCAACAAAGAACAATCTGTTCTGGTTTGGAGTTCAGGCATGTTGTGGACAGTAGACATCACTAGTAATACATTAAACTTACTGGGGGAGAGGGGGAGGGTTTCCACACGATCTTTATTGAGTTATTCTCTAGTAATATGTCAAACTGGTGCAATATTTTCAATATGTCAGCTTTTAAGTGTTGTGTGAATTTGGGAGGTGTCAAACTGGTGCAATCTTTTCTGCTCTTGAAAAGCTATTAACGTGAAGGGCTGTATGGAATTTATGATACGCGTATGTTACTGCATTTATACAATGTCATCAACCTAAGTTATGCTTACAAAGCACGCTCCTAGGTGCATAACACCACGCTTAAGACTTCGGTTTTGTACATATTGTTTATGCTCTGCTGGTTCTCATGAAGGCATTTGATGAAGCTGTCACTGAGCTGGATACTTTGGGTGAAGAGACCTACAAAGACAGCACACTGATTATGCAACTCTTGAGGGACAACCTTACTCTTTGGACATCAGACTCACAGGTAAGTAACAATTGTCAGATTGCACCCCTCATTCTGTTAGGATCACAGACAAAAAAATGTGTCTTCTAATTTTTGCATATGTATATGCATGCGGAAATAGAAGAGTGAAAGGCAAAAGGCTCACGTAACAAAATTTTTAACAAGAAAAAAAGAGGGGAAAAAAGAACATTTGACCATGAGGTTCATATTTCAGATGCTTGCACTTGAGCCCATAAAATCTTGATATATCTAATTGACATCCTTGTAGCTGTGTACACTGAAAATGTTAAAGAAGGTGACTGGTTTTTTTAAAAGATTAAAAAATATTGGTGAGAAGGCTGAGTATTCTTTACTACCATGATGCCCAAGTTGCCCCAAACACAGGCTTATATCTATAAGAGCACTGAGACCAGAGAATGGCCCTCTACTTAGTTCAAACTCTATTTGTACATCAGTATACTTGTTCAATTTGTTGCTACGCCAGAGCAAAAAAGAAAACTCACTTTTTCTTGATCTTAACAATCTGTACAACTTCATCCACATTCCTTTGCTTCGACCAGTTACAGTTGCTTGTGCATAAGAATGCATATTTATGTGTCTACCTGCTATTTAGCTACGATTTTTCTCTCTGATCCTTGATAACGTGCTTCCTCTGCATCTCCACACTGTCTGGAAATTGGAATTGCAGGACCAGATGGACGAGGCATAAAGGGAGTAACTGATCGGAATTCCATCTCTTCCAAGGAGGTGCGCTTGAAATCAATTCCAAATGTGTAAATTTGTGAAAATATTTTAACTGAACATAATGTAATGTCCACGAATCCTGTTCCTGTGCAATCCTATCCCAAAACTGAAGCTGTAAAGATGAACCAGACTTGGATATGCACTCCAACAGGTAGTCCAAAACTGCATGACTATTGTGCTACTACCATCTCTCATCTAGCTAATCTTCTGGTAAAACCACAATACTGGTGACGCGATTGTTTCTTCAGTTTTTTGTAATTGTTTTTCCTTTTTTCCCTCTTCTCCTATCATTGCAATCCATGATTACACTGCTACTACATGAGAAGTTTGTGTATGGTCCCCTATTATTGTTGTTTGTTATGACAGCAGCCTGGAGGAAAATGCCGTGCATATTTTTTGTGTAGTATTCTTGAGCATGAGTGCCTTCGCTGATCTATCCAAAACTGCATATTCCCCTGTTATTGTTGAATGCGCACCAACGTCTTTTTCTCCCCCCTCTGGGGAGAAGGGGTTTCGTTGAAGATCGTATAAATTACACAATGTGATAATTCTTTTTGATTAACCTAGAAGACCGCAATTATCAACATCTGAAGTAGTATACAGGTTAGCAGAAATGTTGAAACGCGGCAACTTGGTCGCAAAACCAGCAATTTTGGGGAAATTTCCCCATCTTATCATTAACCAACCTTGGACTATTATCAGACAAGTATTCTCTAATAAGAACGGTTTTCTTCCAGAATTCCCTTCTTTATCACAATGAGCTGACATCCTTAGATTTTTTACTAAAGTTCTTCACACGTCTATACTACGTGCAAAGGTCTTTTTATTTTTTTTTTTTGGGGGGGGGGGGGGGGAATGAGGACCTAAAGCAGATTTAGGTATATTCGTATCCCAGTCTGATAAAATCATCTGAAAACTTTACCAATTGAGCAAACTAATGCTCACACACACAAGTCAAATTTAAGTACTATCTCAATTTGAATTTTGCAATAGGTTGTTAGGTAAATTCATGCATTGCTGCATATGGTTTATTACTTTATTGATTCCTGCTGCTAATTAGACTAATCGGGACAAAAGCAATCATATTAGAATTTTGACTTACAAGCACAATACGACATTACAAGTGACAGCCGTTAATTAATCATATTTCCACTACTACAAAAACAAAATATTGTGATTAAATGTTATTTATCATTTAACATTGTAGCTAGTTTTAGGCCTTATTCTTATAATTTTTTATTTTTTAAGTTTCAAATTTAAGTACGTCAATAGTAGAGTTATTCAAATTCTTATATGAGTTACAATTGTTCAACTAGAGATGGTCATGGGGCAGGGAATGCTTGTCCCCGTCAAGGCCCTATCCGGCATTGGAGAAGAATCCCCTTCCCCATTGGGGTTGAAGACAGGTATGACACAGAGACTCAATTCCTGAGCGGGGACGGGGCAAAACGGGGGAAAATTTTTTCCCCGTCCCCATCCCCGCTTCCCCACATAGGGAAAGATCCCCATGTCTATCCCCGTTTCCCCGTCCTTGGTTGGGGGAAAAAACCTCATCCCAATATCGTTTATCAATAAAATTACATATGACCCTTTAATCTGTAAAAATAAAATGGACATATAGGTAAATTTAGTTGAAAAAAAAAAAACCCTATCATAAATACAAAAAGACCATCATTTCCTTCTACCAATGAGTCACTCAGTCCTCTTTCTCTCTTTTTTTTCTCACTGCTTCCTTCAATCCTCTCGGCCTACTCGAGTGCGCCCTCTCTTAATCTCCCACCCTTCTGTCCTTGATTTGATCCTGATTGGTGAAATACGAAAGGTCGAAACTCTTCAATCGGATCTAGGCATTTAGGTCTTGACCCTTTGTGTGCATTTATAAACCTGTAAAATTTTGTATTATTTATGTTTGTTCCTTAGTCTACATTTGAAATTATTGGTATATGCTTTAGTTTGTTGACCTTTTTAGAATTCAACTTATTAATTAACTTCTAGCACTAGTAGGATTCAATTAATTAATTAACTTGTAATATAGCTATCATAAAGGAGGAGCAAAAAATGGTCGATGAAAATTCCCATTGGGGATTGGATCCCCGCTGGGAACATAAACGAGGGAGAATTTTTTTCTCCGCAACGGTGAACGGGCAGAGATAGGGAGTGGGGATCTAAGCACAGACGGAAATGGGAGTATACCCTTGTCCCGCACCCGCCCTGTTTCCATCCCTATGTTCAACTTAAAAATACATGCATATCCTGTTATAACATATGCTCCTTTGCAATTGAAGATAAGGAATTCCTACCTTTCTATGTACTTTGAAACTAGAGGCCATTACAGCTTAACTAGTATGACATTAATATTTGCATTGCTTGCTTAAAAAACAAACATTTTTAGTCAACAGATATTAATGTGGATTGTCATGGCATGCATTATATGTGGGAAGCCTACCTACAAGTAGAGATATATAAGATATTATCTACATGCCTACCCCCCCCCCCCCAAAAAAAAAAAAAAACCCTTTACATGCTATGCTAAAAATTCATCCTAATGCTAGAACTAAGATAGCCGTAGCATAATTATAAGATAACAAATTTTTGGTGATTTAGGACCATCGACAAATGGAGAGAAACTACTAAGTCTAATTGGGGGGCATTCAAGGTGATCATAGAGTGCAATCTCCTTAATTATTTCTTAATTAGCTTTCTCAGCGCTTATTATGGTATGACTTAAGTGGTTATTTGACTAATCTTCTGTCTCGTTTTGCTTAAAGAGAGAGAGACATTGAAATTGTGGAGGGGAGTGTAGTGGAGGTGCACTCGCATCGATCTTGCAATACCAAAGACAATAATAAGTACCCTGTCTCTGTCTTTCTAAGTTTTCTCCTCCTACTATGACTTGGAAAATGTTCACCCAATTTTTTTTAAAAAATAATATCATATATGTCGTCGATTTAAGTATATTTAGATCATATAAAAATGAAACATAAACTAAGTCTTGTTGCTGTTATTGTCGTAACTACGACAAAACTTTTCATATAATTTCCGCTTTTATAGAATTGGAAAGATCTATATGTTAGCAATCATATCTCTACAAACATTTATTACTGCTGATTTAAGTAAATTACTGTCTTATTTTTAAATTTTGACCAATTAAATGCTTATTTGTACAGGTGAAAAATTGTGCCCCATACGCAGTTGCAAACCAACTCATTTCAAAAATTAGTTGATCGATCATCCATTCAAACTTCAACTTCTGTCACTACAGTTAGTTACGTTAACGGTAATTTAATTACAATATTAAAATCTGTATATCAAAACCGTCTTTCCTTAACGAGCAGATTGAACTAAGAATAGATAAGTATCTTATAAGTAATAACTGTCAAATGATAAATTACTTTAACAGATGAAATACCAATTTTTTCTCTTTATATAAGTAAGTTTTAACTGGATTTATTGAGTTCACTGCTCTAAAATCTCCGAATTTTTCTCTAGATTGTCATTAATAATAATTTAGATTATAGGGCATAGAAAAAGTTCTTGTACAAAACATATGTGACACCTTACGTATGTCATCTATCACAGAAGAAGTCATCCAAATTGGTGTTCGTCCTTTGTGTGTGGAAGATAATATTCTAGCTTTCTGCACATAATTTAATTATTAGTGTGACAGTCACAATATATATAGTCCATAACTAACTTCAGAGCTCAGTATTTTAAAATAAATATTTCTCCAAATCACTTAAATGTTAAGTCTATTAAATAATCAAAGAGCATCTGATTTATTATATTTATTTATTTTTTAATTGTTTAATTAAGTACTAAGTACACACCAATTAAGTAAGTTAATTATATTATCAATCTGATTTGGAAGACCTTTCTAAATTTTGTTTTTGGTATATGCGTGGTTTTGGATGATGGATTCATCCAATAATTAATTAATGCATTTCTCAAATTTTCTTCAGGGTGTAAATTTCTCAAAATTAGTGTGAAAGTGAGCAGTGCAGTTAGAAAAATGGCCATTTTTATGGAAATAATTAATTCATGTGCTTAACTGATTTTCATTACTAAAATAAGCATGTACGTAGTATAATGTAATTATGTTTAATACATTTCATGCAAAATTTCTCGATACATATCGGTTTAATTAGAATCTTTTTAAATTTTAAGTAAAGTACGTAATTGATTCTAGATTAAAATCACATGTCAATTGACCAATGTACATTTAATTTAAGCAGGATATGTATGTGCAAGATGCCCACTTATTGGAGTTTAAAGTATTTGATTACAAAATGTAAACATAATTATTGGAATAAGTTTTGAATAAATTGCGGCAATATATATTATACATCTAAGAGTGTGTGCTCTCACTTGTCATGTATATATATTTTTTCAACGTGTATTTTTCATATAAAATTTTTTTAATATGTGTACCGACGCGGCTTGTACGATCGAGTATATGCTCCTAGGAGTATGATATAAACTTTGATAAATTACTAGTTTTTAAATTCTTTAAGAACTATTATGACGTATTTATCGGTCGATAGTAATTTTCTATTCGTATTTTATGCAACATATGCTAAATTCTTTTTTGTTTTCATAATTATATCTCATTTATTCTATATATGATTTGTTACCTATTTTTATTTGAAAATTATTTAGACAAAGGAGAGAGAGAGAGAGAGAAAGAAGGGAAGATACAATTTACGTAATCATCACTCCTTACTTCGCACACGATTGGAATTTTCGTCACTAGTGGCTTCGTGCGTGCCTGCACTCCACATTTACTGTCGTTTTTGTTTTTGTTTTTGTTTTTGTTTTTATATTTTTTCCCCTTTATTTTATCTTTTAAGTTTTAACCCTCTTGTCAAAAAAATACACAATAAAAAAAAGTAAAAGTAAAAAAGAAAGAAAGAAGCACCATCCGATGAATAACTGCATGATTCAACTACGGTTTGACATCTTTTTTTCTTTTTTTTTTGGACATTTTAACCTTTAACCGTGGGGGGGGGGGTATCATTTGCTGACAAGAAAAGGAAACTCTTTATTGTATTGAGATTGTTTCAAAAAAAAAAACTATTTTAATTATTAGTTTATACGTGTTTATCGAATGTGCATTATCTGGATATACAAATCTGATAAAAAAAGGTTGAAATTTTATAGTTCATATTGAATCAAACTTTCTAAAAAATGATGGGATCTTTACTTATTGACAATGAAATTGGTCTAAATATATAGAATCGTGAATATTTTTAGATCATAAACCCTTCAAAAATTAGAATATGTAACAACTAATGCATTACCTAAATGTTAGTGTACATTCTATATTAATGTCAAGCCAGGATCAATATTGATCTTGGATTTGGCTTTGCATTGACACTTTAAAATCTTGGTATGAATGCAAATTAAACCTTTTTGTTTTCTACTTCTTAAAAAACACACATTGTCTTCTTTTAGAAATATTTTCATTACCTACTGTTTTATTTTTGGTCCGTATCTTAGGACACTTAATTATAACAAATTTGCTAATATATACATAGATATAGAACCATAGATATCATTAGGTACTGACTCAACATGTAATATTTATCGATCTGTAAATTTTACAAACACTTTTTACCTATTTATATAATCTTTTTTACTCAAGGAAAAGTTACAAATATTTAGTTGAATATCATAGCATTTTTATTCATTTCTAGTTTGAATTTTTTTGTCATATTTCAAATTTCAATTTGGAGCGATCAATATTGAGAATTCATTTTCTAAGCTTAACTCTATGAAACCATTAAATTAAAAAAAAAAATCGATGAGGGCTTAGGGTTGCCAAAATTCCATCCACTTCATTATTGAATTGACCTGATTTAGAGACTGAATCCAGTCACAAGATTTCCATCCGAATTTAAAATTTAGACAATTAATCATGTCTGAATTGAAATTTTGGTCAGTTCAATGTAAAAAATTTGGATCCAAGTTGTCCAAGTTTTGTAAACCAATTTAGGATCGGACATTTGGACAGATTCAGGCAATCAAGTTAGACATAGTTTTGACCCACAATCCCTAGAAGTCTTTATCACAAATCCGCACAATCAGGTTAAGACATAAAAAAAAATGGCTTTGATCATGAGTATAATTTCAGAATGTCCAAAAATTTGTATCACAATTCACATATTTGCACATCCAACCAACGGAATCCAACTATCAGTCACCTAAGTTCGAGTTTAAATTTAATCAGAATATACGAATTCATAATCAGAACAGAATCCGAATACTAAGTTTTATATAGATGTCCAATTTATTAGAATTTGAATTAACACAAATCCTAATTTTTGCCAACTCTACAAGGAATAAATGAATCAAATCTAAAAATAAAAATTGTGATATTAGTTTGTGTCTCCGGTTTTATTGTGCCCCCCCCCCCCCCCCTCCCTGTTCTCCTTGTCCTAATTGTTCGTTTTCTTGCTGTATCCAAAGAATCCACAGGCCACAGCTTTCTCTCCCCCAATCTCTCGTCTACCCTAATAAGCCCAGATATGTTATTTCCTACATGATAAAGCTTCTCCCTTTCTCTCTCTTCTCTGCACTCCACTCTCCCTCACTTTCTCACCCTCTTTCTTCCCCCACCTTTCTATCTGCCCTCTTTGAAGATGCTCTACTCGATTAACTATCATCTTTAAGAAATCAAAAGCCGCCATTGATGCCATCTGATGACATACAATCTCAATAAACTTAAATAAGATTAAAAACTCTATCTGGGTTGTTGAGAAGTGTTTGAGGTTTTTCATATGGCCGACATTTTCGACCTTGAACCCTCAGCACTTCTCTGTGAAGAAAGCAACGATTTATGTTTTGATGATCTGGGTAACGATGGTGGGGTCATCGATGATGATGTTGATGATCTTGCTGGTGCCCAGAAAGTTAACAATCAGTACTTTTCTGGAAGTCGATCAGAGCCGTTGATTCATCTCCTAGCCCAGAGTGATGAAGCTTTTGCTTCTATGGTGGAGAGAGAAAGCAAGTACGTGCCCAAAGATGACTATCTCAGTAGGTTTCGGTGCGGTGAGCTGGATTTGGGTGCTCGGAAAGAGGCCTTTGATTGGATTTGGAAGGTGGGTTTTTGATTGATTGTGATTTTTTCCCAACTGGGTATTCTGGGTTATGATTATGATATTTCCTTGTTTTTCAGTTTTGGATTGATGGGACTGTATTGATCTTAATCTTTTATGATTAATCTGTGATAAAACTGCAAACTATGGTCGTATTGGTTTGGATTTCAATACGATTTCTGGGTTTGTCAATAGAAAATTATCTAATTTGCCCTGCGTTTTTCGTGGTATATACAGGCTCATTCCTATTATAGCTTTGGACCAATAACATTCTGCCTGGCGGTAAACTATTTGGATCGATTCTTATCAACCAGAGAACTTCCTGTGAGTTCATTTACCCCTAAAAAAAAAGAGTTGATTGCTTGTTTCGTTTTGTTTGTTCTGCTGAATTTCTATTGAGGTTTTCCTTTGTCTGTGAAAAAACTGTTATACAGAGAGACAGTGCCTGGGCTCTGCAATTACTTGCTGTGGCCTGTTTATCAGTTGCAGCCAAAATAGAAGAGACCAATGTGCCTCAGTCAATAGACTTGCAGGTCAGTGATAAGCTACATTGGTCACTTTTTTGTTTGGTGTGAATGATTCTGATAAGATACATTGGTCATTAGCAATGGAATTTGAGGATTATTAAGGTAAAAATCATGAATTTTGAGAGGTGCCCTTTTTGATATTGAGGCAGGTGGGAGATCCCAAATTTGTGTTTGAAGCCAAAACCATACAAAGGATGGAGCTTCTTGTGTTGGACACCCTAAACTGGAAAATGAATGCTGTCACACCTTGTTCCTTCTTGGAACACATCCTCAAGAAATTGACTGATGCTCATCATGACAATTCTCATCCCTCCTCTGCAACCACCACCACCATTACCACCACCAAAGTTGTGAATAGATCAATGCAGCTCATCTTATCCACAATTAGAGGTACCTGCTACTACTACTACATTGTTCTTTTTCTTAATTTTTTTTCCCTGGGGGTTTTGGTGGGCTGTTCTGTTTCAAAGATATGTACTGTTGTATGAATCCAATAAATGACCCCCCAAAAGGGTGTTTTGATGGTTGTGGTTAATAAATGTAGGTATTGACTTCTTGGAATTCAAGCCATCTGAACTTGCAGTAGCAATAGCCATTTCTGTTTCAGCTGAAATTCAAGCTGTGGACATTGACAGGGCCATTTCTTATTTCACTCATTTGGAAAAGGTAATGAAAACCCTAGTGCCAAAAATACTTGCTTTAATTGGGATCTTAAGCAAAAATTTTTTGGGGCGGGGAGGGGGGGGATGCTTAACCCTTTGCTAAATGTGGGGTGATTTCAATGTTAAATCAAAATTACAATTTTGCAGGATAGGGTTTTGAAGTGTGCAGAAATGGTTAAGGACATGCCACTGCTTAGCAGAAGTGCTAATGATGGGAGCAGTTTATTAGGATCAGGGCAAGGAGTGGCAGAGAGCCCAATTGGGGTTTTGGATGCAGCTTGCTTTAGCTATAAATCTGATGAATTAACGACGACGACTATGACAACAACTGTAATTGAGGGGTCGAGTGCTAATTCTTGTTCACATATTGATACCATTACCAGCACTACAACTAGTAGTGGCAGCCCTGAAGCTAAAAGGCAGAAACTAGAAACATCATCATCAAGAGCATCCGGGTTCGACTTCTAGCTCACATTAGATAAGAAAGAAATAGAGACAAGCAATTTGCATTTTATGACCAATTCTTTTTGTGCATCATCATCAATTTTGGTTAATTGGGAGCTTTGATATGGTCCTCCATTGTGACCCTCCCAAAAAACAAGAACTTCTACAGACAGAAAATGAGGGAGATTGTGACGAATGACTTGAGGATTTGAACAGAGTTAATCAACAAGAATCATGCAAGAAGTATGACGATATGAGGCTGTTAAATAATTACACCAACATCAGCAGCAACAAATGCATCCCAGCCAGCTGTTTTGAAGGAGTAGGAAGAAGAAGAACAGGGGGTGGATGATCATTCCATTTGCCCAAACAGATTTCTACTTGTGTTTGGATAAATACAGTGTTTTTGTCCTTTTTTTGTGGGTTATATTGTTGTAGAGTCCTCTGCAGTTGTGAAGGAGATGAACAAGGCAAAAGGGGGGAAATGAAAATTCTTTTTTTCTTTTCAATTGTAGTTGACAAAAAAGAGAGAAATTATGGGCTATTCATTCATCATAGGGATAACAGCATATGTGATATGTCAATCTCTGTCTTCCTGAAAATTGGAAACAAGACAGAAGGCAATGAATCACAAGAGCAATGGCCTTTTGTTTGGTGTTATTGAAACTTGGGATATAATGTACTCCACATTTGACTCTTAACGAATACCCCGCGAAAACGGAACCCACACTGGGAGGTGTTGTTGTTGTTGTATTTGACTCTTAACCAATAGTCTACCATCTTGTTAGCGATGTGAACAGATTCGAATAACAATTTGCATTGATGTAACTTTATAATTTATATAGCCGAAATTTAAGGAGATATGTTTTCCTTTTTGGTCAAACTTGATTAAGTTTTGGTAAGAAACATTAATGTCATGCTGTATCTTTTTCATTAATCGAAGTTTAAGAGACGGATATATCATGTGAACCTTGCCAATTATGAACCCTTAATAACAGAGTAACTGTTGCGCATATTATTTACGTTGTTTTAACTCTATTTCAATAGAACAAAATACCAGCATAAGAATTCCACTTCACAAGTAAATGAACATTGTACAAAAAAAACATTATCAATCAGCCAAATCTAAAACTGAATTGATTCTTTGCAAATCACGGGTTTGGTTGGACTTGCGCATATTATCAACCAAAAATTTATGCAAATTTTAAGACTATTTTCCCGACATATTTAAGATTCATCAACTATATAAGTTAATCGATCTGAACCTTCTTACTTATTAGCTCTAATGAAAATCCAAGGCATCCGTCTCCCCTATAGAAAAAAAAGGCATCTGACCACTAGACGAGTCATATAAACACGTTATGCTGATGTATTTATTACCTTATTATGTAATATATTTTGAAGATGGGGCTAGCTAGGAAGGTTCTACCCAAAGGACAGGAGATAAAAGAGCCTCATTCATGACTATCAAATGGCACATGGCAAATTACAATACCCAACACTCGGAACTTTTCTCAGTCTCGTCTTCCCTACGTCGGGGTCGAATGTCAACTACTCCACCTACATTTCCATCTACGTCAAGTGACTTTACTCCTAGTTTTTTGTGATTACGGTAGAAGTTGATAGAGATAAGTCAGTTTACATTTGAATTTTTCTAAATTTCGCCTAACCAAAATTTATATTGAATGGTGGTGATGTCGTCACAGGCCTAAGAGGTGACACTACCACATATTTGTTTCAACTCTCGATTATTAATTTACATTTCTTACCAACATTATCCAACTTCTAGTAACTTCTACCAACTTCTTCCACTCTTTCCCAACCTTAACTAATTCGTACCCATCATTCCGAAAAAAAATACCAACATGTAACGATATTTATCAACTTCTATCAATTTTTACCAACTTCACTCATTTCTTACTAACATCTTTCAATTTCTACCAGTGAAAAAAAAAAGGCCCCAGTAGATAGATACTCAACTTTAAGAAAATAGAGTTGTACATTTATATTTCATTCTCTTAAATATAACATGCTTTTCAAATTATGTAACCTTTTATGCTCAACAATAAAGATTTCAGAAAGAAAAAAACAAATAAAGATAAAATATTAGTTTAATAGATAAAATTTTTATTACAAAATTCTACAAAGGAATTCTCCTCATGTTATTTAAAAATCTAAATATATGTATATCCTGTCTTGATTCCTAGGGATTATCCTTTTTTTGGCTGAAATTTTACATGAAAATCGATACACATATATAAAATTGCTAAATAAATATCCATACAAATTAAATTAGTTAGTACTTGTGAAATTCAAGAAGATTTACAAACAAGCATTGTTAAACAAAATTTCTTAATCAGGCAGACTACTAATGAGATCCCCCCCCCCTTCCCCCTCAGAGCTTCCTCTTTTGAAATGCAACTGATTTGAGCAGTTGAGCTCTAATTTAACAACAAACAACGATAATAGTTTTCAGTGTAGATCCTGTTTTCGCGGAGCCTTCAGGTCTGAGAAGATGCAGATGTATGCAACTCCTTATAGAGATATTGTTTCCGATAGACCCACATAAAAAGTTTTAAGAAGATATTTAGAAATTGAAAAATAATTGGTAAACTAATTTAGTAAACACAAAACCTAATTACTTGCAAAAACACAAATTAACATGAACAAAAAAAGGGGTAAAAGTTATGTTTACCTTGAGCAACAAGCGTGGATGTGAGCTGAGCTCTAATTTAACGTATGATATTATAGATGGATAATCAATTATAATAACATATAGTTTAAGGGGGGAAAAAAAGAAATAAAAAACAGGTAGAGCCTTTGATGGAGCTGGGACCCAGGGAAAGTTGGAAATTTGACCGGATGGTCAACATATGAGCTTCGCAGTTCGCACTGTAAAGGCTTTTGGGCTGGGACTGAAAGGCAGAGAGCAGGTGCAGTGGGCATGTTTGCAGAGACCAGCCTTCCGCATTGGGAACCCGCAGGCGCAGCTTCCCCACTTTGCATTTATTCGTAAAATTTTATTTGAATATATAACTATCAGTTAGTTTAATTAGTAAAATTTTTAAAAGTTAATATTAAAAATCTGAATTATTTGAACTAAATTAACTTTTATCTCATAACACTAATAATAATAACTTTTAGTACGAATCCATCTTATGGGGATCTGATATTAGATCTAGATGTAGACAATCTTTTTTTGACTTAGATTCGATTTCCTTTTCATTTGATATATCGCGTTGTATTACTTTTTGTGACTTATTTAAACCCCTCGATCACCCCTAACCAAAAAAAAAAATCTTAAAACTTGAAAAAATACATATAGGCCAAGTTAACTCAAAATTAACTCGATCGCTAAGGGGTACACCCCTCATCCTAAGAAGGAAAGTATAGTTTTTTTTTTTAATAAGAAGATTATTGTATAGTTCTCTCTAAACAAAATAGGTTTGTTGAATAATTCGGTGGAACATAGTTTAATTAAAAAAATATATCTTTTTTTTGGATGGAAAATATCACTTAAAATTTTGATTTTGTTACCTTGAGATTTTTTTAGCTATGCGTATACAACAAGAATAATAGCAATTCTCAGTGTAGATCCTGTTTTTTCGAAATCCTACATAATTACTTTAGAAATATTACTAATATACAAAGGTGAAGGCAAATAAATCGACTTTATATTTCCATATAAGACGGAGAATAGATTCAAGTGGACTACTGACTCACATTATCTTTTATTTTGAGTACATATATGGTTAATTATTGACCAACATGGTTGCACAATTTTTCGTTGTTCTTTGTTTAGTTCATTAGCTGTAATGGCTCTATGTTCAGTAAATAACTATCAATATACTCCAATTATAATTTATCAATTAGCTAGGGAAAAGCCACACGTGTGTTTGTATATATATATATATATATATATATATATAT